>JAMKCH010010070.1:0-29295 GCA_023653785.1 Ophioderma brevispina
CAAAGATGGCGTAAAAGCTGCGTCAAGTTTATGACATCACTGTACGAAGGTAGAGGAAATGACTATAATGAGGCCTGTCAATCACTCACAATTATTTCAGTTTCTCTCTATGAATACAGTAAATATTTAAGACCACATTATTTATAGTTTGTTTCAAACCCTTTAGATATTCAAGACTGAATGGAATGCAGATTAAGTAACTTATGCAATTATTTTTCAATTTATTCCTTCTTTAACTACTGCATTTTCCAAAGATAAACTGTTTTGTTATCGTTATCCTGGAATTCTTGTGAAATTTTTTAATAGAAAAAGAAAAGCAAAACCAACAAAACAAAACCAAATCACAAACAAACCCAGCAAAAATGAGATTTTAAAACAGTCCCATAATGCATTGAAAAAAAGAAAAATATAAAATTATTAATTAAAATGGTTCCAAGTTTTCTCTACATTTAAATTCTGCAGTACGGACAAAGTGCTAAGGCGCCACCATCATGCCCTTGGCATTACAATTAGTAACAGCGCCAAAAGTTGAAACTATTTACATAATTAAATTGTATATCAAATAACTGTAAATCAATGCCTCAGCCCCACTAACCTGCTTGATGTGTGTTAGTAGAATCAGATCATTACCTAACGTCATGACCAGCATTAAAATCGGTACTCCCTGGGCATTTTGACAATGGGGACAATAACGAGGCGAAAGAGGAAAGGAAGGGCAGACAGATTCGTCTTTTAAGGCGAGTGAGAGTTTTGCTCCCCTACATCTCTCCTTAAAGAGCATGTTGATAGCCCCCCCCTATGCAACTCTTCTTAATTGCATTTAAAGAGTGATTTCACTCCTCTCGGAAGATCCCTTTTGATGTTACATTGCAGTGGTCAGTGTTTCTTAAATGCAAATCCACCTCTGAATACTCCTTAATTTGACAGAGCTTTTAGAGAACACTTAGTAGAAGGAACGCCTGTAGATCCCGTGACAAACTCTTCAGACCAAGATTGAAGGCGTCTTTTGACTTGGGCTTGGCCGCTTCAATTTTTTCCGGCATTTTGGAAGGGGCAAACAAGTTACACTGGGGTAAAATTGAGAACTGTCGCAACTGAATTAATATGCATGTCAAATTTACTCCGCCTTATCATACGGATCTAAAAATGTAATAGTTTGTTATAGATCAGACTTCAAATGAGGACGCTATGGCCAAAAATGATGTCAAAGGTCAATGCACTGTCAGTCTATGTCACATGGTGTTTATATAAACCGATTTTTAAGATGTAAATGTCTAATTATATTTTCGTGTATGACAATTCAATTTTGCAACTTTCTAAATTACAAATGTTGGTCTTGACCTTGAAACCTTAAATAACCCCCTCTACCCACCCCCCCTACCCCCCTGATTTTGCACAAAATTCCCCCTAGCTCTGCCAGGGGTTACCTTTGAACCCTATCTGTGTACACCCCAATGAAGCCTGATTCAGTGGTCCTTATGACCCATTTTGGTGCTTATTGCTCTTGAATTGCGGGAGAAAAGGATTTTTCTAGATTTTGCCAACCAAAAAATTATATTTCTCTTCATATTCACTTGAACCCAAATCTGTGTACACCCCATTTGAGGCTGGGTAGTGGTCCTTTGGATTGAAATTTGGCTCTTTTTAACAGTACAAAGGTTAGTCTTTGAACCTTGAAACCTGAAATAAGCCGCCATTTTTCATTTCAGTGAAGACTTAACATTTGAACTATTAAAGTTGCAAATTGGAATTTGTCATACACAGAAACATAAATTAAGACACTTACATCTTAAAATCGATTTAAATTAAAGTCCGGATTTTAAAAACTACATTTTGAGATTCCGTATGAATAAGGCAGGAATTTGACAGTCATATTAATTCAGTTGCGACAGTTTTCAATTTGTACCCCCGTGTTACTTGTTTGCCCCTTCCCCAAAATGCCGGAACATTGCAGCAACAGCACAAGTCAAAAACCTTTAACATCGATCAGGGAACCCCAAGACACCTTCAAATCTTTGTCTCCAGAGTTGGGTCACAGGATCTACAGGCTTGTCTTCTACTACTACTCTTTTTTAGACATGTCGGAGGGACAAAGCGAAGGACAGAGAGAAAGTGGAAGGAGGAGGGGAAGGAGTTGGGAAAGAAACTAAAAACCGATTGTGCTTTAGGAAAGCACAAGTATCATGCGGTGACTACTTGCTTACCATGTGACTTTTGACCCCAATCTAGTACACATGAATAAGGTTAGGTCAGCAAGTTCCTCTCACCAAGTCCGGGGATTATAGCACTTGATATGTGGGGCGTCGTAGGTTTGTAAATTTTCAAAGAATACCCTTTAAATCGACCCATGTGACCTTTTACCCAATCTGCTAACACCCCATATGGCCCTTAGGTCAGCGGTTCTCCTGACAAGTCCAGTATTATCCGTTGAATTTGTGGGAGAAACAGCAAAAAGGAGTAAGAGCGACTGACCTTTAAACGCCCCCTTCATGACCCTTGACCCCAATCTATTGTCACACTAGGGACCTTGGTTCAGCGTTCTTCTGAACAATTTTAGTGATTATAGCGTTTGTGCAGAAAAAGCAAGAGAGAAGCGCAACTGACCTGTAATGACCCAGTCGTGACTTTGACCCCATTGGGTCTGGTCAAGATCCAGTTACTTATTATTTTTAAAAAAACACAAACTAAACACTAGTAGGCATTATGAATATTACACAGGTTAGAGAGATTGCCCCTTTTGGACCCTAAGGACTTGGATTCAAAATTTGTGTACACCCCATATGGCCATGCACCTGCAACATTGTGACCGAATGTCATCGATAGCACATGTGGAACTGCTGGAGAGACGGAAATGGGGGTTAGAGCTGATTAAGAGGAGGAGGGGCGAGAAAAAATACATCAGCCTCATACCGCATGTGTCCTCTGCCTTTGCGGTTTGTAATGATAGGCGTCATATGACCTTTGAACCCGCCCTTGCCCCGATGTTACCTTTTACCTCATCAACAATGAGGGTCCAAGCTGCACCTATGCTCAAGTGTTTGGTTCCAATTGAGAACTTCAACTTTTCAAGTTAGGCGAAAATTTAAAATTTACCTATCTTACAACTGACCTCACATGACCTTTGGCCTTGTTATGTGAACCCCCTTTGACCTCAAAGCAAGGCAAAGAGGATCCTATTGCACTTATGACTCAAGTTTTGGTTTAAATCCCATCGAAGTATGTGGAAATATTACAGGCAAGGTTAACCCTTTTTCACTACAACCAACAACAACAACAGAGACAACATTGGACAAAGTGATCCTCTATGTGTCTCCTGCCTTAGCGACAACACCAAAAAGGAAAAGGGAGAAGAGGGGAGGAGAGAAGAAAGAGGGGATTAAGAGGGATTTTATTGTGGCTTCAAATGGAATTTATTGTGAACTTTTGTTGCTCTGAAAACACTCCTTTTTTAGCCTTTTAAGAATTGCCGGGTACCGTGTAAAGGATATAGACAGGCAGTTAGAAGTAATGAGTCTGTCGGGGCCTCCCCAGGCCGGCCTAAGGCTCAGGTCTGGTTTGCCCCTGTTGCCACTTAATGAGGTCATGTATTGTACAGTTTTACACAGGTTATGAATGTTAAAAAAAAAAAAAAAAAAATTTCATGTTTTAAAGTTTTACAAATATTGACTGCTCATGAGGGAAAGGTGCAAAATCACCGTACTTGAGGCGACTGGAAAACTGTGGAACCTACTATTTTAACCTGAGGACCAAAGGTCGGGGAAAATAGTAATCTCAGAGTCTCCATCACCGATGGGAGGCATTTTCATGATAATGCAGTCAAGATTTTGTTTTATATAATGTATAATTCCCTCTCTAAACACTACCATTCTAATAACTTATGAACATAGACCGGATATAATCTGCCAATAGTGCAGGCAGTGGCAAAGAAGTCTGGGCATCATCGATATGCTGTCGCAGGGAAAACAGCTGCTATTAAAAGTGACAAAATCACCCTTTTTTTCCTCTCTTTTACGACATACATACGAGATAAGAAATTAATCTATATGATATACCACAATATTTGGGTGCCTCAAAATCTCTTGTTGCTGCTCCTTTAAAGTTAATAAGGGCATCTACTATGGAAATGCAGCATCCATAAGCGATCCCTCGTCAAATACCTCAATAGACCATTGCTAACTGTTTTTTGTAAACAACATGTTATCTTAGTAGTCTATCCCAGGGTTGTCCAACCTGCGGCCTGCGGGCCATTAGCGGCCCGCTAAGAGCTCTCATGCGGCCTTGCGAAGGTATTCCAGAAAAATTAAAATGCATAAATTTCTTAAATAATTGATTTTAAATATGTCATTTTGAATTAGTTCAATTTTCCGTTCCACCATCTGAAACAAACTTTTTAACATTGTTGAGCGATTAGTCCAATTTCAGCAATCTGAAACAATTTCTCAAAATGAAGCCAATTTTTTTCCAAACTTGCTAAAAAGGTCAACAAAAATGTAAATTTTTGGGGTGTTAAATCTGACCCAAAATCTCAATCGCGGGTATTGCTATGGGACCCTTTTTCGGCAAAATATTGGTATAGATATGGGTCCTACTTCCAACTTTTGTAGGCACGTCATAAACCAGCTTGAGAGCCCTGATTACTTTCTTGCGGCTCGCAATAGTTTTGGATTGATTCAACCAATGCGGCCCTGTGTCAAAAAGGTTGGAACACCCCCATGGTCTATACGGTGCCAAATGAATCATGGCATGACATGACATGACATCATCTTTCTGAGATGATTTGACATAGCATCGGAATGTGAATATGAATCAATATCAGCAAATAACCAAAACATTCTCAGTGCTTCCATATCAGGAGCATATTTCATTCAAGGCAAAGTGATGTCAACATTTTTGAGAGAAGTCTTGTGCAGATTGACATCCCCACTCTCCATCCACAAAGCTACCAATTGAAAAACAAATCTGAAGTGAACTTTTCGAGTTGTGGAACTGTCCCTTGCAGTGATCCAAAACCTTTCACCTTCACAATCTTAACACTCTGACTAGGGGAACCGGAACTGGCCGTGACTGAAGGCTCTCCAGCTTTCGTTCTCACTCTCTGATGAAGAGTCTTCACTTAGCGCAGGGAGCTCTCAGTATCTGACTCACCATCTTTCATTACCACCACTATCTGATACAACATTGAAGGGCGTTTGTTGAGATTGACCCAATTCTGTGCACATTCGCTCCTTGATGTTGTCCGGACTGGGCAAACTAATTTCTGGCGTTCTTTTCTTTCAACCAGAGAGTTTAACGATCTGCCTCATGTATTTGTGGCAGTACAACTTTCGTCCAGAAAATATCTGGCTTTCTTGTCTCAATCCCTTGCTGGCCTTGATTAAGGTTCTTCCGATTCCTTTGTGGTCCTGTTGATTTACTGACTGTTTTTTGAACGTTCCCTATAAGGACCTGTGGATTGACCTGAATTGGATTCATAGCTAAAGGATCACTCTTGAAGCTGTCGCTCTTACCATAGGGTGAGAAGTACACCTGACGGAGATTACGAGTTGTCTGAAGTGACTCCCCACAGTACCTTCAGGGTCCAACCCTTGACACCATTCATAATCAATGCCTCCAAAGAAGGATTTTTCTGACAAAATTCTAGATCTTTTGCTCGTTAGAAAATTTGAGTGAATTGTGGGTAAGCAGTGCAAGTCGTGTAGTATCTCAACCATTAACTGGCCAAGTCAAGAGGAGGGTTTTCCATTATGACCATGATCTCTCAAGAATAAAAACGTGTAGATCCTGGTAAATTTGGAGAAATCTTCTGATGGCATCGAGTTCTTCCCTGCCTGAAACCTAATTGTGTGCAAATTAATTTGTTAGGTTTTCAAATGAGACACTTGATTCGGAATTGGTCAAAAACCACTCTGGCATCCCAAAATAGCCCCCGGTATGTAGAGAGTCCAGTTAGGTAGTTCATCTGTGTGTCAATGCACTGAAAGTTTCTTATCATTGCGCTCCCCCTCCCAGACAGAACCACAGAGGAAAAGTCAATACTGAGATGTGTTAGGCAGCATGGGAGGTGGACCACGTCAGGTGGTTGCCACAATATCAGCAGGGAAGATGGAGGCTTTTTAGGTTTGGACATTTTGTTGGTCTACAGGTGCAAGAGTCTTATTATGAAACCTGTCTTGTTAATTGCAAGCAATGGCCAATTTTGTTGTGTCCATTTCGTGTTATGGATTGTTTGTCAGTCTTTGATCCCTAAGTTTTACTCCCGCTCCATGTACCTCTCCCTAGAATCTGTCCTTGCAGATTTTGCCATTTTTTTTGCAACTCTGGAAAATAACAAGAGTAACACATTTGAATTGCAAACTTTACTAGCTGAACAAATTGCCCATGCCAATAAAATTAGAATGAAGCACCTAATGCATTAATTATTATAACCTCATATATAGAATCCCTGTCATCTGATTGGTTAAAAGTGGAGGCATAAATTCACTATCTTCAGAATTGCACCAAAAATGAACTATTCCCTGGGAAGAGCAGGCATAGCGGTAAAAGCTGTCGTAAGTACATTCATCCGTATTGATGAGTGGTACATATTGAAGCTTGTGTAAGAGATGAATATCAGACCATCTGATCGCATTTGTGTTTACTCGTGTATGAAATGGCTGATCGCAGAATCAGACCATCAGTATTCATGCTTTGAGATTGTTGTAGAATGAAGATCTGAAAGGAATCAGCAAGATGCAGCTCATAGGGCTGATACCAAACGGCAGGTAAGTAACCCCGTGAGCTATTTGAGGATTATAATTTGACAACGATAACGGCCATCTGCAGCCATGTCGTTCAGTCGTGAGAGCGATGAGGAGGCCATCAGCTGGAATTAATTCCTCAGTCGACAATTTTGGTACTGTCGGATACGGCTTTTAATTGTCCTAGCACTTATCTAAAATCGGCCAACTCGGCCTTGTTGGGGAAAATTTTCTACGAGCACGAAGATTGCACTTTTGGTCAATGTATCGGCAACAGATTCTAAAAAACAGCCCAGTTAAACGGTGAACGCCTACAACGCATGGTAATGGACGGCTACACGTTTCTAATTACGCGTGCGTCAGACATGGTTGCTTTTTCCGCGTTTAATGGACATTGGCGTAAGTTAATTTCATCTGACTGATATCCATTACGCTGCGGCTTTCGTATAGGCAATACATGGCATTGCACATCAATAAGTTAGTAGTGTGTGTAGGGTCTATCTTGTGTGCTTTTTCTTTTTCTTGTGTGCCTGACCATTTAGAAGCAGGGATAGAGGAGCCTAAGATACATATTAGCGTAAAAAGACATTTGAAAAGGCCACCAGACAAACAAACAAAGAAAAGTTGGCCCTACACAGCAACAATTCGCACATGTGTGTGTATTAGTTATCGCAGTTTATTACACCCCACAAATATTCATCATGCACCAAAGTCCATTCACCAACTATATTCCACTGATTTTTGTTTATATTGTTTTATATTTGCAAAAATGACTAGACCGAAAAATTAGATATGATTAAAACTACAGATTGGTTTTCATTAAATTTGCTATGACTCTTACATCATTTGTGAACAAAATATAGGCCCTATAGAAAAAAAAAAAACGGTTTCCATACGTTCACATTTTTGGCATAAAATGAATATCCATTTTAATATTTCTCAAATAAAAAAACGAAATGCTGTAACTCCAGCAAAGAGAAATACATGCGTACTTTTCGGAAGTTATTGGAACAAACTTTTTTTCTATAATACAGAATACATAAATATTATGGAGTTTTTCTGGAGGACAGCCCACATATCGATGATAATGTTAAACTTTCGACTTGGGCGACGCATGAGATGAAGCAATACCCATTTCCATCAGCAAGGAGCTCTATATGAAAGACTTCTTGGTGAGAATTCATTCTTCATTCCTGCTAAATCGTACTGGATCGTTCATGCACAGATTTATTTGAGAGGGGGTCGCAACTTCGAATTTGACCTAAAGTAACAGTGCCCCCCCCCCCCGCCTTACAAGTTGCCCTTTTTTGGAATTTGCCTTTTAAAGGCTGACTCAGAGATTCGAAAAGTATTTTTGTGTGTAGGAATTAAAATAGTCCACTAAACTTTAGATACTCACCTAAAATGCTCAATTCCAACCAAAAGTTAAGAATGAATCGGATTTTTCGGTGTTTTCATGCAGTACACCTTTTTTATTAAACATTATACAGTGCTATATGATATCGTTTATAACAAAATTTCCTTTCCGGATCCGGATTTGAGCTTAGTGTATTTACACCCAGTTATTTTTCATGCATGTGACAGCCTTATTTCTATGGAACAAAACACAATTTGTTTGAAAAATTTGATGGCGCCATCTCCCCGTGAAATCTCTGAATCAGCCTTTGACTCGCCTTAAAATGAAAGAGTGAACAATCACTCTGAATTTCGAGTTATTTTAAATTACCTCTAATCGAGTGGCTTTTATCTCTAAAAATAGCGAGAAAATGCAACCCACACCCTTCACTCGCGGTTAACAGAGCTCTCTCTCTTACCGAGTGGCTTAAAATGCCACTCTCGTCTGATTGAAGCCCACTCTGAACTCTTAACGACCGGTTTAGCTCTAAAAGAGTGAGAAACTGCTCACTCTTTTTCGGAGGGAACTAATAGCCAATCAGAACGCCGCAAATCGCGTGATTATTTCGAACACCATGGCGGATGAGTTAAGTGAGCCGTCAGCAAACGGTTGAACAAGTTTGAAATTAAGTGAAGATCATAGATATCTTCACTGGTGAGGAATTTTGTTGGTGGTAATGTGTCGGTCACAGTCATAGCATTTTACAGAGACAAGTGTGGAGAATCAATTAATGTTGTACTGTATTATCACTGCGGACATCGATAGTCTGCGCAGGCTCCCCGCCAGGCTAGGCTTACACATGTACGAAACGCACAATCATGCAATCACGTCATGCAGTGATACCGGATCATACCGTCATGCATGCCCCAATCATGCATGTCTCACTGAATCATGCATGCCAATAATGCGCCACAAATACGGCTGGAATTATATGATATGACTGGAAAAAATGGCAATAGATTTTTTTCACCACAAATGCATTTCTATAAGGTCCCCAGAATGACATACAAAAAGTCCCAAAAAAATCCAAGTGGTGGAACTACGCCTAATTGCATAAATCCAAATGGCCCACCAATCCCATGTTTTTACATTCATTTGTTGTATGCGTAGACCTAAATAGCTGTTAGTCATAAATTACAGTTTCATTTAATATTCATATTATGCTTCATACTTATTAAAAATATTACCGATTGGCGGATTGCATAACTAATTTGGCATAAATTCAAATGGCCGCCAGTTTTGGGAGTTTCATGATTTTTGCTGATTTCTTCTTCCTCCTATATCTCTGCAAGTACAAAATTGTTAAAAATTTTTACCTTTCATAGTGTATTATACTTAACACATGTTTACTCCTTACTTATATAAAACCAACTGGCTGCACTTCTACGTTTTTTAATAGTAGGAGCACCCATGGTGTCACCTCTATTACTTTTCTGAAGGAATTGGCATGCATAGTAGGGGATGTGCAGTGGATGAAAATTAAAATTGAAACAATGGGAATCGGGTCACATATTCTGCCCACCTCTCCCGCTAATCCGCCCTGTCCAAAACTTTTCCTCTGGTGACCGATGGGTTGAATCTACTATTAGCTGATTGATCCAACCCATCTTGAACAAAATTGTTGTGACATATGACACAACGACTTTTGATGACTCTAAATAATATTCCATATTATTATTTTCGACTGTATATCTCTGGTAACTTGGGTAAGCTGTGTGCCTTAATTGCATAGATTCTTAGGCTGAAAAGTAGGCATTGCACATTAAATTTTTGATATAAGTTCTGATGGAGAATGACTATTCTGACGACCTATCCTAACACCAAACCTCCAACTGCTGTTTGATTAGTAAGGCTGTACCTACTTTGTAGTCAAGCAACTCATTGGGGGTTTCCCTCTCCCGACCTGTCAGCAGTCACCTGGGAAATCCGAGTCGTCGCTGTTTCAGTAAGACCCTCCTTAGATTCCCCAGATCATGCACTGCCCTAATCTGGTTACAGTATCATCAAGATCGCAATCTCCAACCTCTACAAAAAAGATCGAACGTCAGGAAAAGCCAAGTGGCCCAAGTGCAAGTTTCACACAAGTTTATTAGTGAACTGTCGTCCAAGCTGCCAGACCCGGCTTAATCTAACATCAACGATGCTTATTTTGGCTTCTGCTCTATGCTTGCTTCACCAAGCGCTAAACATTCCATTCAAGCGGCAGAATCCCTACACCCACGTTTGAGACAAGGAATGTGACGATTTGTATAAATTGGATTTGTAATACCAGTTGCGATACTGAGAGAATAGAAAAGGGCAACTAGTTACTTGGAATTTTTGCTTTGGCCAAAAGAGAACTAGCCAGGTTGGAAGGTAAATATTTATCACTTTTACCAACGAACTACAAAGGCCTTGAACACCGTCACAGCTCATCGGTCGTAGCTTTCCCCCCCCAGTTAAGCAGAGGACCGTCTCTGCAAACTCCATCGCTGCAGTACTTGTCAACAATGAAAGTGGCAAAACCACTGGTCCGTATGATGCATTGTTCAAAGCCTTGGACAGGTAAATCTCAGGGTTCAAGTAACGAACCCGCTGCTGGCCATTGCCGCCAGCTTCAATAAAGTCCCTAGAGTAAATCAACCCAATGATTGACTTTACGACGTAAAATGTCCTTCAATATATTTGTCCATAGCCCTTGGGCATGGGGGGGACGTGTAGCTTCTATATAATGCAGAGTTCCCAAGGGAAGCAAAGTTCTCAACAATGTGACAGCTCCTGGTAATGACAACATCCATACAGAAATTGAAGAATATGGCACCTGAAGCTGCGTGGTGGCTCTAACTCTTTCTCTCTATTTGTAAGGGGTGTTCATCAGCAATTCCCTCTATAGGAATACTTCATAGTCATTGCAATCTTGAAGCCCCAGAAACCCATCAAAAAAACCCAAGATTTAGAACCCATCTCTCTCACATTATAAGCCTACTCCTCACCCAATTGACTTTCGAAGAGGGTTAAATCAACACCTTATCAGATATCAAGATAATGTCAATTGAATCGAGACCGCCTGCCAGAAGAAGCAGCAGTTTGGAGCAGTCCCATTTCTAGATCTTACCTTTTGGCCTCTGATACGTCTGGCATCGAAGTCTCTATCTTTAGCTAATCAAATTCATTCCTGATGTCAAGCTTGTCAAGTTCGATACTATTGCTCATCCCGGATATTTTGTCCTGGGTGTGGGGACTCAATGGGCAATGCAGTAGACAGCCCAACTTCGGAATGGTGTCCCACAAGGTTTCTGTCCTGGCCCCTTCCTTCAATATTTAATGTTCTCAGAATGCCGAAGGAGAGTTTTTTCGTCTTCGAGTAACTCCTACGGCAGACGATATGGTACTTGGAAGATCAGCGATTCCTATGAGGCCTTAGAAGCAGTGTTTGACCTATCACTCATCACTGTAATTCAATTCTTCCACCGATGGCACTAGAAAGCTCTGAAAAACCCAAGACTGTCTGCTCTGTTTTCCACTTGTGCCACCACTGCGCTAAAAGAAATAACTTAACATCACTTTTAGTTCAAACGATCCAACATCAAAGTTCTTGGCGTTATAATGGACCGAATCCGTTGACACTTCACAATCAACTGTTCCGTTGGCATACTCCACTGCTGGGTACAACAGTCGCACCAGTAATGGAGTCCACAGTTACATTCACACAAAATTGGTGTCATTCTGAATGATGTAATGAGACTTATTAGCGTTGCGTTCCTCGCGACGCCTGTAGAATTCTTCCAATTCGTCTTGCATCTCTCCTGTGCAAACCTTAGGAGGAACTTCCAAAGACGATCAGATGATTTCCAGTCGTTAAATCTGGATCTAGATTAAACTTGGTTTATCGCCGAGAATCCCGATTTTTCGATTGAAAAAGTTTTTGGATTCTTCTCTGCTTGGCGAGAATCCTGTTTTTGATTAAAACATGTATTATTTTACAATGGAATTAGGTTTATATCGAGATAATCAGTTTTCAATCACATTCAAGTTTTCAATTAAAAAAACCCTTGTTTATTGATTGATAACCTGCTATTTTTTTTAAAGATATACCAAGTTTTCATTGAGAATCAAACGTTTCAATCGAGACTCCAAATTTTTTGATCGAAAACCTGATATCTGTACAAAATAAAATATATTTTTTCCAATTTTTTAAAATCATTTTTGCATGAAATGTGCTTGATAGTGATGTTGGAGAACAACTTTGGCCAGGAAAACATTTTCGCAAGTCCATGTATTTATTGACACATTTTTATCATGACGTAGTAAATTCAATTATAGATTAGCAGCTTGCATGTCCGATGATAATTGTGTGTGTGTTGTGTCGGTGGATGGTGGGGATGTGTAGGTAATGGGGTGTGTGTGTGTGGTGGGGGGGGGGGTAAGGATGTGTGGGGGTGTGTGGGGTGTGTGGGGGTGTGGGTTTAAAGACGGAGATGGGTCATGCTGTAGGACATTAAATAACCAGTGATAGTGATAGTAAAAGCAATCTATGGTTTTAGGTCAACTCAAAATAGATGTGATTCAAAGTTTGACTTTTGCTCCAAATTGTAATTGGCAGCCATATTGGATTTAATGCAAACTAGGTATAATTCTACAAGCATGTATGTTCCTCTTTAAGACCAAATATAATAAATCATAAATATATAAATTTTAGGCATTTTAGGTGCCAAAATAATATAACACAATAACGTGCAAAAAATCTTTAGAATTGTGGCCAGGCCATTTTTGGATTTATGCAATTAACTACCCTTATGCCACGCATGATGGTGTCTGTATAAGACAAAACAATATAATATATTCATAAAACCACAAATTAGGCCTTTTCGGTGCCCAAATAGATTTTAGTAAGTAATGCAACAAAATCCTTGTAAAATCTTAGGATTGGTGGCCATTTTTGGATTTTATGCAATTAGTCCATATTTCCAACCACTTGGATTTTTCTGGGCTTTTAGTATGGCATTCTGCGGACTATATAGAAATGCATTGTGGTGAAAAGAATTCTATTGCAATTTTTCCAGCTTCACGCTAGGACGGGGGAAAAAAAATGTGATCCTATCTCTCTCCATTCCTCCTTCCCCCCGCTCTTTCATATCCTGGTCTCTTTCAGAGTCTGGCTCGTCAGGATCCCTTTATACTTAATCCCCCCCTCCAATCCTCGCGGATAGTCCCACCGTGGGGGAGGTGCTGTGAACACTCATTTGCTATTCATCTTTCCGTTCATTCCCCGTCCATCCCCACCCCAATCTCCCCCCTCCACGTTGTATTCACAGTCGAGGTTTCCCCTCCCCCCTAAGCTGTGCCTACCGAAACAGCGCGCTGCAAAGGAACAATGCCCCTCTGGCCAACCCAAGATGCCTGTCCTTTCCTGTGCATCCCCACCCCCCCCTTTCCCCATATCATGTGGGGGAAAAAAAAATTCAAGTTATTTTTCTCAGTCTAATATTCATTCAGGTCACGATTCTATAATTTGACCTACACATACAATATACTCACCAAACACACAAACTCCCTAAAGAATCACAACTCTAATAAGAGTGACTATTCACTCTAAAAAGGAAGTTTCGTTTCACTCTTTCCTTAGAGTTATTTTGGTTCACCTCTTTATTTTGAGTGGATCTCACTCCTAAAAGATGCGTCACTCAGCTGGCTCTTTTGTGGAGTGAGATTTTCACTCTTTTAGAGTGGGGGTTTTTCACTCTTTCGTTTTAAGAGAGTAACTAAGTTGTAAAAGTGCCTTTTTTTGGACTTCTGAACATCTCATACCAAGTTAACTTTATTGTCATTTTTAATCTCTAAATTCTGATCTTTTTTATATAAAAAAAAACAGAAACAAAAAGTGGACCTTAAAATGGCCCCTTTTGTGATGGACGGTGAACCGCAACCCCCTCCCCGCGTATACGGGCCTGATCGTTATAACACTCCAAAATGTATCAATAGCCCGATATGTACCGGCACCCGACTATTTCAGATACAGGTCCCTTAACCTGTGGGTGGGGGGGGGCGGTGAGGTGGAGTTTGACCAGGAGTACTGAATATTGAATAAACGCAACAAGTTTCGTTAGAGGCTGACCCCCCCCCCCCCGTACCTATAAACATAAGAAATTATCAAAATTTCCAATTAAGCCATTTCCTGCCAATATTTGATATAAGTTGGTGGGAATCACATGATGTCCCTTGCGTTATAAAGCTGGTCAATTTGTGCGTACATCTTCGCAATTGTGTATTCTCTATGAATACAAAAAAAAAATCACAAAATTTATTGCAATCCATAAACAGTAAGGTGGGTGGAGATAAAAAACTATCGCTTTACTTTAGGAGTGCCTTCTAGTCGAGTTTTTGCTTTCAATTTGCCTCTTATAAACACAGGGACAAACATAGCCTCACAACACAAACAACATCTCACTAAAATGAAATTTAACTTTCCCGCCCATTTGGTGAAAGCAACAACCATTTTTAAAAATCCACTACGGGGGGGGGGGGACTGCATAGAATCACATTCATGTCTCTAGGAAAACTCTACTACTAATTGATAATTTTTCATCTTCCTGACCGACCGATGTTTTTTTTAGGTTTTTACTAACGTACTGAAACATGTTTTACCCTCCCCTACGATACAGTCTTGTTTACGTCGGTAGGACTCCATTAGGACTCTTGTTTTTTTCCTTAGACTTTTCCAGGTTAATAAAAATCAGGTTACGACAGTGTTTGATGTACATGAAATTTACTTTGGAACTTGCTCTATAACCTGCAGCGATAACCTTTAATGGTATGAAGCGTTTAAAGCATCTCTAAATCTTATTTTCACCCTTTTGACCTTTTTTTTCTTTATTCACTGGAATTATTCCCCGCAATTCTGTCCAAATGCCCGGACTGCTCCCGCACTTTTTGCAACCCTGAAAATTGTATTCGTTGACAAGGGATTTTCACAGATGGTTAAATCCCACAACTTCGGTCTGCAAGCCGACTTTAATTCGACGCCGACCATGTCGGTACAATTAATAAAAATGTTTTAAATTTCATGTTAATTATCATTAATATTTCACGGGATATTTCTTAATTTGAAAAGCAACACCGCATGACATAAACGATAACAATGAGACTGGGTGTTAGTTCTTGGTATAAGAAATGTTCATTTCTTTCCAAAGTCATACGTTAAAACCTAAATATACTTGCACCTCATTTTGAATCATTTAGACCAGACACACACTCACACCAACGTGCAGGCTATACATTGTGTATAGTGGAAGTTTTACTTAAAAATCTCTTAAAAAGTCACTTTTTTTAGACATTTTTTAAAAGAAAATACACTTTTTAAAAACTATCTAGGAACGATTTCAAACCGATATAGTTTTGGAGATTTTTCACTTAAAAAGACACTTTTTTAGACATTTTAAAGATTTTTCAGTTTTTTATTTCATTTTTTTTTCGATTTTACTCACTTTTCTTAGGCCAAGAGGATTGCGCCGCGGGCCTATAAAGTTACTAAACTATAAAAATCCTCTTTTTCTTCTCTCTTTTATACTGGAATTAAACCTTACTACTAGATTACATTTTATTCCGTTATAGACATCCGTACGTAGTAACTCTAGAAAAAATACTCCCCACACTATGTAACAATATACTCAGAATGTCTCTTTATACTTAAAAATACACTCAGAATTTATCGCCTGTGTAGGTCACACGTACGCACACTCTAAACACAAACACCTACACATTTGCCCCTTGGCCGTTGAATTGTGGCTCAAATGAATAATTTTTACCACCTATCTTTCACTGTGATCACGAAAAGTCACATGCGTATTAATATCAGTCATATGAAATTAATGTGCGCCAATGGCCACAAAACGCAGCAAACGCATCACGTTTGACGCGCCGCGTTTACCGTTTCCAGTTTCGTACTCATTTCGTTACGCTTAAAAACGCTTACCGTTTCACCAAGCTGTTTTTTAGAATTCTTTTTCCGCTAAGTAACAAAAAAAGCCAATCTGTAAGTTGCTCGTAAAAACATTTTCCCCAACGAAGAAGCGATTTTGGCCGATTTTTGGATAATGTGATAGATGATTAAAAAATGCATCCACATAACCAAATTGTCGACCGAGGAATTAATTCGAGCTGATATTCCCTCACGACTGAACTAAATGTAACACTGCCGATCGGAGCTGCAATCATCGAGTCAATGATTTCATGAAATGCAAGTTAAATTGTACCCATCTTGCCCCGACAAAATGGCAAGAAGTCATTTACAACAGCGATCCGTTTTGGACTCCACATCACTTCCTCAACACAAGAAAGGTTGATTGTTATTCTTTCTTCACAATTTTGGACCCTAAGTTAACACAATGTTAAACCGCCTGTAGCATGCCAGGGCCTATCACATGAAATCCATGTATAGGCCTTGTGTTAGCACCGGCTTAGAAATGTGCTTTACCCAATCAGATGACAATAATTATATATTCTGTATCTAAACAAATATTGATTGCTTTTTATCGAGCATGGTTTGAAACTTAGCCCTCGGTGATCTCGAAACCATACTATGTCCCCTTTTGTATGCAAGTTGCATGTGAATGCAACAAGGTCTTAAGGAATTGACATGTGATCTTTTATGCGCAAGCTGCTTGAGCGTTCAATTTAGCCCCGCACTTTTGGCAGCAAAAGAAAGACTTTTTGCATTTTGAGGTGTGAAAGTTCAACACGCAGATACCGTGGATCTATGTGCGTTTTGTTCGCGCTAAGAATTAAAAACAATCGCGGTCGAGCGCGATCCTCTACAACCGCATCAGGGGCGCATCCTCTACTCAACACGGTTCACAATGCTTTGCTGCATACCGATTATGCCGTGAACTTTCTTGCAGCCCAACCGAGGCGCCAAATGTAAAAAGATAAAAATTTGAGTTGCTTTAGGCATTTAATGGAAAAGGAAGTCGGTGACCCCTATTTTTTTAATTTCACAATTTGAAGAATGAACATTGGGACCTAAACATATTTGAAATTACAAAATTTTAAGAAATTGATTTTCAAATCTTTAATACAATTCCAAACGTCAAATTTGGACTTTTCCCATAGAACTTGTTTGGTTTAAACATGCACAACATACTTTTTTTTTGTTTGCTCCAAGCCCAAAACAAAGTTCGGTGACCCCATTTTTAATTTCAGAATCTTAATCAGCACCATTGTAAATACCATATATGTGAATTTAGAACATTTTATCGAGTAGTTTCCTAACTACGTCAAACCCTTAATGCAATAGCTGCCATGTGATACATCTGTGTGCTGCCATGTAATAAATAAGGATAACTCATTCATCTTTCCTTGAGTCGTGGCTCTTTGAAATGGTTTCTCAGGTGACCCCGTGCCATAGAGCCATTTCAAGAGCCACGGCCCAAAGGCATGGCATAATAGTATCGGATGGGAATTCTGACAAATGGCAGCTAATGCATTTATAACCTTCTTGTCACATATCATCCATGACAATGTTTTAGCATTTATTGTCCCTGCCCAATATATTTCATACAGGTGACCAACATAGTTTGAGGTCAAAAACTCAAAATCAAACTTAACAAGAACACATGCCCCAACTACTATAAACAACCTGCAACAAAAATGATTTTTTTACAATACAAGTTTTTATAAATTAAACAAAAATACACCAGTCACCACCAAAATTAAAAAAAAAGTCAAAGAATGTTTGCCAAGCTTATCATTCTTTTGAGAAATTCGAAGTCAGTTTTAAAATTCATATTTCAAATAAGGATGGCCAGAAAGGTGGGATATTTTTAATTTACGAGATGCAATAACCCATTTACACAGGGTGGATATACTGAACCTCCACTTGGGGTTTACCTTTGCTTTTTTTTTTGGGTGGGGGGGGGGGAGAGATGTGTGCTATCCAAAGTTTTCAAACATTGCTTCAGAATCTGAATAGCACAAGGGTCATACTTTGGCAGGCATCAAGGGTATAGGTGAAATGCTTTAGGTTAATTTGGGGGGCAAAAATGCCTGGGATTGCATTGCATTTCACCGGCTCACTTTTGCTCCAAGGTACACACTGAGATATATGTAATAGGGCTTTTGATCACCCATAGGTACCATAGGAGGGCACAGTCCCTTGACCTCCTTTGCCCCTAAAGCTTTCCCTTCCCTGATTTTTCTCCTGTACTGTACTTACTGAACAATAATCCTCAGTTTGTGGTAGATCTCCAAGAAAGGAAGATGTGGAGCAAGATTCAATCTGGGCAGTGCATTGATTGGAATCCTACCACGGGAGACTCTGCTGATGATGACGCAGGAGGCAATGGCTGCAGTAGCCATTCTAGCAGTTTGCACTAGACTGCAAGAAGAAAGTTAATTTTAAACATTCTTAAACAGCTGTGAAAATGTAAGCAATTTTTCTTGGCTGATACCTGGGGTCAATTCAATAATTTGCACCCGGGTAGTTCAAATTTGTACCCTGTCACCCCAAAGACCCAGGGCTACTTTTTGTGCATCCTGTCACCAAATGCCCTGGTTTGAAAGTGTCAACCTTAGACCCACATACATTTTATATATGGCGTGTCCCCTCCCCCGAAAATAATCTGAAAATAATTTGGTAGATCTCATTTCTTTGCACATTTTAGTGGGCACCCCAGAGGGTGGTTTTGAACCAATCCCATAAATGCATTTAATGTGCCATATGGTACTGTACGAAACACATGTATGTCAGTACTTGGGATAAAGTGTTCCAAATTTAAGAAACCACAGGACATTTTCATGTATCATGCTAAAATTCTCTAACATTCTTTGTGGGCTAAAATGAGCAAAAGTCAGGGTTTAAAAGGATTTTTGTGGGACCATGACCCCCCCCCATGGGGTGAAATTTTCCCAAAACTGGTGCATGTGGGATTGAGCTCAATACACCCTCTGGGTGTCACCCAGTTCCTTTTTTGATTGGTTCCTGAGAGGGTCTCTTATGTTGTGACCTGTAATGAGCCAATCAGACGAACTGTAATCATGAGGGTGATAGTGGCCCATGGGGATAGCAATTTTGGGACATGGGTTCAATTACTCCTACATGACACAATGGCACAGAAGAGCTTGGTTCCAAATGAGGGGCAAAAGCCTGGTCAGGGTAAGGTCGTTCTGAGGGTAAGTAGGGTCCAAAAAGGCCAATTTGTACAATGATTTTTTTTTCCATCACAGTTCCCTTTTGCGCCGATTTTACTCAATTTTTTTAAAGGGGTGGACTTTTCATATAACATGAGGCTTATTTCTTATTCATTCATTTAATGTTTTTTATTGGGTTTACTTGCAAGTTCACGGTTTCCAGAGCTGAGCCTGCTGTGAAGGATCATCACATCAACGAGGCCAGGGATAGAAATGCATCGTGTTCAGAGAGTCTCATGCATTTATAGTAACTTCTTTTTTGTTTAGTGTCATTGTACTCGTTTACAGCTGTTTTGATGATTTGAAACTTGATTTTGTGATGAGAGCATTTTTATATCAAGTATAATTTGTTTTTTTTAATAAAAAAAAATGACAAATTTGGGGGCAGGTTTTGGAACATGCGGGCAGTGGTCCGTGGATTCACACGAAAACTTTCATTCCCAAGGTTGGCCTAATCTTCTCAAGTTCTCATCACTCATTTCTGGCAACTTAGGAATTTCCCTGATGTCAAGTAAACGGATAATAATTTTTCTAGCTATGGTAGGAACAACCCGACACCCTGCCGTTGGTGGCTACATTTTCAGCTCTATTTTAATTCAACTTGAGTAGTTTTTTTGGTGTGTTCTAGGTTCAATAAATCTATAAAATTCCACTTAACACCCTCATTGGGTGCAGTCTGGTGACTCTGTGGGATGTTAGTTATGGCTCTGTTTTCACACTGATCATGCCACCATTGTTTTGACAAATCCTTGTCATTGTATTCCCTGTTCACCTCACCACGCAAACACACAGCCAGCGTTCAGTGCAGCCCAATAGCCGTGACGGACCTCCGGGAGTTCGACATCAAAATCTGGTTGGCAACGGCATGGCACAACGTGCGTAAATTCGATGCTCGCTGCAACGCATAGTGTCATACGATGTTGCAGTGAAACTTAAAGAAGCAATTGGGCATTTGTTTCAACACACCGCGATTCGGGGTATTCCCTGGTGGGGGCTTCTCCCTTTGTTTTCACCGCGATGTGACGTCAGCCTGCTCCCAGCCTATATGTCAGTGCAGTTGCCAGCTGGAGGTCACAAGTTTTGGACCTCATTCTGTGCTTAAAGAAGTCAGTTTTTTAAGGACAACATTTTTTACAATAACTTTGTATTTCTAGTCCTAATTAAGTAAGCAACCTCTCTACTACTACTACAAATTATATATTCTTTAATTACCAATTAAAAAAAAAAAAAAAAAACTTTCTATTTTTTTCTGATCGTTCCTAGCTATGGTGCTTTCTCAAAGGAAGTTGTCTATACGCAGGACCGTCCTGTAATTATTTTTGTGAAGTCTATATGCACGACCACACACGTTGTGCTACGGCGGTACGGTAAGTACGTCTAGCCTGTTTCTAAAATTGAAAACGTAATTGAAACCAGCGTTTGGAAAAATTCGCAAACTGGAATATACCGCAATGCATTGTGGGAAAGGTATGCGGCCCGTAGCCCTACTGTTAACTTTCCGGTTTTGCGAGCACCGAAGTACCCGACCAAACGTGTCAATTTTCTCGCAGGTTCTACGTTTTTCTGACCCAATTACGGTACATATTTCAAAACAAAACTAGACGACCCTCTGATGCAAAAATCTCCCATAGAACCCCTTCGTTTTCTGGAGATATTTGAGATTTGTTTTCATTTGATGCATCGCTATGACGGACTGATCACGTTAATCTCTCGCGCTGGAGTAGAATTTATATAATATTTTTTTCGGAGTCTGTGACACAGACTATGCACTTTCCGCAACCGCCGTAGTTGGTGGCGGAGGTGATGTCTCGCGTGCAGCTAGCTATTCTCGCGAGATCGACTTTGTTTACCCATCGTTGCTAGCTGCTATACGGCAGTGCGGAAAGTGTGTAGTCCGTGTCACAGACTCCGAAAAATATTATTTAAATTATTACTTGCGAGAGATTGAGAGATTAACGTTATCAATCCGTCATAGCGACGCATGCACATGAAACTAAATCTCAATATCTCCGGAAAACGAAGGGTTCTCTGGGATTTTTTGCATCAAGGGTCCGTTACATGTTTTGTTTTAAATATGTACCGTAATTGGGTCTGAACCTATAGAACCTAGCGAGAAAATTGAACGTTTTTGTCGGGTACTTCGTGGCTCGCAACACGAAAAGTGAACACGCAATCGCTACGGGCCGCATCCCTTTTCCCACAATGCATTCGGTATTATTCAGTCTTGAGAATTTCAACGCTGGTTTCAATTTACGGTTTCCATTTTAGAAACAGGCTATACGTACTTACCGTCCCGTAGCTTGCTAAGGAGTGATGAGTGTCGGCGCCCTCTAAATCGTTTAGGGATGAGTTTTTTGTCGGGTTTTCGGCGACACATATAACCAGTGGCCCCTATTATGCGTTAAATAAAAGTTGATAATCCGAAATATAGTTACATGTTTAGCCTGTACAGGTACAAATGATTTCCCCCCCCCGTCTTATTTCCCTACAAATACACTACCCCTACACCAATCGGAGGGTTGGCATGAAAATCGAAATGTTCCACTTATCATCCACTTTGAGGTTTAAAAAATCGAACTTGGTAGTATGTAAAAGGCAATCACATTCCTGTTTCGGGCGATCGCGATGGTCATGCGCCCCCCCCCTTCCCCGAATTTTACACCAGATTCACATTGATCTCGGGTGTGGGGTTTTCAATTTTTACTTCAAAACAGCGGAACCGCCGAAAGAAGAGAATTTTTTGGCCTGGTGAAAGTAGGCTTAACACTATTAGCACATTTTTTTTGAAGAGCCGCCCCCAATTTTCAAAAATTTGGAGATTTTTACACAACGGTTGCATTGGTAACTGGCTAGTAACTATACTTTAATGGGTTAATGGTTATTAATCGGGGAGCCCCGTAATCATTCAACTGCCCTGGGAACGTCCTTCCAATGTGAAAAGCCGGGAAATATGCGCTCATCCATTAGTGTTTTAATAGTTCAGGAAAAGTCAAGTTTGAGGTTAGTTTCGCGAGGTGTCACTATTTCACATCATGGACGGACATAACGTAGCATTCCAGCTCTGCCGTTAAGGTACAATCTGGGATCCCCAATTTTAATTACACTTTTAAGCACTTTATTTTTGTGATAAATAACGCCTTTTTTATCATTCCGTTCGCAGGTATAGTTTCCTAGACAATTACCAACGGAACTGTGCAAAATATCAAAATTTAAAATTGGGGTGGGGGCCCTTCAAAAAATGTGCTAATATTGCTTAAGGTCAATCAACACGTGACGATCCTGCCGGCCACACGGACGGGCCACATGCCCGCGGCCTGCAGCAGATGCTGCCCGCCCTACGTATAGCCTCCGTAATCATTTCAGCTACTCCACAGGGCCACAATAGCGCCACCAACGGTGGTCCTGCGTATAGACTTCAAAAAATAACTGCAGGACGGTCCTGCGTATAGCCATGCCCTATCCTCAAATGTGAGTTTCTTCTCTAAAAAATTCCAAGTGGCTCATCATGTTACGTAGCAGAAACTTTTGACCTGGTGAGATTTTTAGATATTGTAATTAAGGAGTGGGCATAAATACATGACTTTAGCAATATTACACGACCAGTTACCAAGCATTACAGGCCCTATTTATAATGTTTACCTTATCATTACGCCTTACCTCCGGAGAATTTTGACACAAGTTTGCGAGTTGTGACTTTCGTCATGTTTATGCACGGTTAAATACACCAAACTACCTGTCAAACTGAGCTAGATCGGAAGGGTGGAGGACATTCCCCCTCTAACATCAAAGAATGCTGTAGATGTAAGTTCATTGGTCAATAGTCAGAATAACTTAAGAAATGTGTTAAATAAAAGCACAAAACAAAAAAAAAAAAAAAACAGTGGTCTTTGTAAGAGTTTCGTCCGGTAAATGAATACGGGCTCTCGATAGCAGAAAATGATTCATGACCTCGGCGCACATGACCCGTCATATGACCCGTAAGCTGGACCATGACTTATGCTTTCAACTCACACTGCCACGAAAAACATTTGAAAAATGGAAATGATCATGATGGAAAGGGTCTTTTTGTTTTCGATTGTTGTTTGTTTACACTGAGTTTATTTCGTGTATGTAGTTTGACGAGTATAGGTTTGGGGAGTTCTGCAAGTGCGGTTGGCAATATAAATAGACCCTCGTGGCAAAGACCCTTCAATTTACAGGGACAGGTTGTATTGTGTTTGCAGTAGACTACAGAAACGGTTGAAGTTTACGTAGGCCAGGTTAGTACTGGGGTTCAGGGGTTATAGTCGCCGTCACAATTCCTTTTCTGAAATTAAACGTCTACATCGCGTGCGTAGAGTTGCTGCGTGGCAACGCGATCTATATCCTTTGCGCGTTGTCACTGTCATCTGGCGGGAATTAGGGGCTAGTCTTGACACAGAAAAAAGGATTATGACAGTATAGGGCGCTTGCACGCTAGGTCAAAGGTTATCTGGCCAAACCTGCCTCCAGAACAACCCAAGATTGCAGAGAATACAAAGAATCACCTGCAGAAAGAAATAACTAAATGTTCAGGTGAACCAGGTGCATGTATTGTATTCTACTCATGCTTGGTGATCGGAGGGCAAACAAAGTCCATTCAACATAATTTAGCTCTGTGAAAGCCGGCCCTATAATAGCAGGGCGACTTTACTAATGAAGGTTCTGTGTCTTTAATTTATTCCTTTTTCAACGACTGCCCAACCTAAGCTTACTTAAAGCCACATCAGTCATTATTTTCCAAATTTCACTGAGAGATTAACCGATCCGGGGTGTCCTCTCTGCCGATCCGATGGCCGTTATTTTTTTTTAGTATCGGCCAATCCACTGATACGATCCGATGATGGGCATAATATTAAAGGATTGCATTGAGTTCAATTTTTTACAGTTTAGGAATGGCAACGATGATTATAATTTATCAATAGCTGTAGTTCACATTTGCAACAAGTTCCGATAAGGAATTTCGGAGGATAAGGTTAACTTTTGAGGGGTGTGAAACACACTCGGCTTCAAACATCCTGTCGCAAGAGGCCTTCGACCAGTGGTCTGACCTCCCCTTATTTTGACCTCCTAGGACTAACCCCTCCAATTTTACAGAGTGAACACACAACATGGGTTGATTTTATTTTTTATGGACATTTGGTGCATTTTTTTTTTTTGATACTACATAGAATTTTCGTAATGCATTCTGATTTTGGAAAAATATGGTGCTGCGGTAATTAATAAAGTCAGAATTAGTGTTGTCTGCCATATGTTTAGTTTCTTGTGCATTGGGAAAAAAGTAAATGCCTTTGCATTAGTTGTTCAGAGTCATAAATTGGCACTACCTTTGGCCTTGTGTCCGATTGGCTCAAACTGATCATTGATTGTTGGCCAATGCACTTGAAGCTAAAAGTTATTCCCGCTAGTAACCTTAATTCGTTTCATTGTTAAAGAGGATTAAAGGGGCACTATCAGTATCAGTGATTTGCTAAATCGGGGAAACTAAAAATTCATTCAAATATTGATTTTTGCAGTTAAAGGGAAACAAGATTACCCGAACATAACCCCAAATAGGCAAAATGGAAATTTAAGTCATTACTGTCTGTAGGACACTTATTTACTACACATAATTGAATGAAAAATTCATACTTTGACACAGCTCTTTTCTTCTTTTCTGTCAATTCTTCAGTTGAAAAGGAAAATAACTTCAGGATTCTAAGGACTTATGCACTTGTCAAATTCAATCCCGGCCCTGGGGGTCCGGCATCCCGGGGATATGCCGGGACATAGAAGGGAATGACTACAAAAAAGTATTGCCCGCAAGCAGGGAGTTCGCCGGGGACTGTCGCCGGGAATTGTACATTGCTTGCCCGCCCGCAGGGGACAACATGATGATAGCTGGGACTCCTTAAGCCGGGATTTGGTACAAAAAATTTTCCGGCACCGCCGGGAAATAAACGGGGACTTTAACGCATGTGTCACACCTTATACAACAGGCTATCAGTGAGCAGTACGCCATCAACTCTGTAGTATATCACCATTTTACAAAGCTACCATTGCAGTCCGATCTCTTCCATGTCGTGAAAGAACTCTGCAAGCTATACAAGAAGCACACACGCACGTCGTAGCACGTGTTGAGATAACTAATCCGAGGATCGGTATTTTCAACGTAAAATCGACAGAAAAAACATAAAAATATTTTTTTTTTAAAAATGTTTAAACAAATTATTCAATGAATTCACAAGAAATTACTAGAAAGTTTGTCTGATTCATTAATCATAAAACACCTTAGGTAGTGAAAGCTTTTGATATTTCTTGGTAAATGCCAGGAATATTGTATTAGGCTTTTTTTAAAAGAACTACTAAACAAGGTTTGTTCTCAAAACATTAAACTTCCGATGTGGTGAAATTTTCGGCTCGTTCTGACACGCCGGCGATCCAAAAATGGTATGATTTTATAGAGCTAGACCTGTTGTCGATTTTTTAGAGAGACCGAGCCGGGATATGTACAGAGTTTTAAAGCAGTGCCCGCCCCCACTGGCCGAGAATATACGGTGATTGTCACACCGAAGCCGGTAGTAGGGGCCGGGACATAGGGGGAGATGTAACAAAAAATATAAGCCCGGTTACCCGGGATGTCATGCTATTTTAGCGGGGACAAAAGGCCGGGTGTTGTCACAAGTGCAAAATGTCATTCCGGCAAGTTCCCCGCTAGTCCCGGACCCCCAGGGCCGGGATTGAAATTGACAAGTGCATTATCCTTGCACTTTGAAGCTATTTGCAAATTCAAGTATTTGAATCTGTTGGATAGATAAGTTGTGTCTTTAAGGGGGGGGGGCTATGGCGTCAGGGGTTGTTTTGGAGAGATCAAATTGTAGTTTTCTAAATTTCTAAAATTCCACAACTTCAGGAGTATTTTACTTTTTATGTGGTGTGAAAAAACGGACATTTCGTTCAAATGTTATTATGGTTGATCGAAGTGAACAGCATCGCACAGAGAAAAGAAAGACGATTCTTTATGTTTTTAGTGTTTTTCAAGCAGCTACATTTACTTGTTTTCATGTTTTTCAGCAGTAATATTTAAGGAGAATTACAAAAATAAATAATTTTGGGGTAAAAGTGACCATTTAACCAGAATTTTGTTTTAATTTTAAAAAAAATAGTATTATTAATAGAATGATAAAATGTAGATGAAAAAAACAAAATTGCATTAATTAATTAATTTAATAATTGATTAATAACAAAAAACGCTTCTGGACCTTTATTGGCCTATATCTGTTTGCAATTCTTTCGAAGTTTGCCATAACCTTGTCCCCCAACTTATCTCAAAAAGTTTGAACTATTGACTTCAAAATGGCCACAAAAATAGTGTTAGTGTACATACTATGATCTTATGAGAGGATTTGTTATAAACCCTTTAGTTTTTGAGTTGATTGATTTTTGTATGCTACCAGCGCAAAAAATTGCAAGAGAAGTTGCAACAGTGCCATGGCAACACGGAATATAATGTTGGTAAACACTCTCAAGGAATAACAGATCCTGGCCATACGTAATTGTTTAAGAAAAACAAAAAATATGTTCAAATAACTTTTTAATTATATTTTTGAGATAAACGGGGGGGGGGGAAAATTTCAAAATTGTCATTTTGAATTTATGATTTTATTGGTTGCCGTGACCTTGGACCCCTGCTAATTAGCATATCGGAGGTCGATATGATCCGAATACAAAATATATTTGGAAATAGGCTCATCATGCGAAATTTGGGATATCATTGCTTTGTATTCAATGAAACTATGTGCTGTGATTGCAATAATTATAATATTGTATGAAAATGACGCATGGTCCCCACCTTAAGAATGTTAGTGGATATGTCCGTGGCAAAAGAACAATGTTTGCTTGACATTTTGTTGCTGTAATGCTTACGAAAAAGGAGTGGATAAATGTGAAGATGTAGCTGATAACAGAATTGATGCCATCGACCAACACATGTATCACCTTTCAACAGTCAGTACAATGTAGTGAAGCCGGGGACATAGCCAGGGGGGGTGTCAGATTTTATTTTAGAGAGATCTTCTTTTGCCTGGGGGAAAACCATCAGTGTAATCACTGTTTTTCAGGGGTGCCTCAGGGGTCAGACATAATACAAACAAAATTGGAAAACAATTACAATAAGTATAACCAAGAAATAGGGCAAACATTAACTAAAAACAATATTAAATCAATAATAAGAACATAATTGTACATGGAAAAGTTAAATAAACACGCTCCACTGCTATAATATAACATTGTAATTGCACAGTAAAATGTTGAGGTGTCAAAGCATACCAAAACCTTGTAATACCATAAACAAAACAAATTTCACTACACACACCTCAAACACATCAACATGCTCACGCACGCAACACACACCTACACACACTAACATACATGCATACATACAAAAATACTACAAAAATGCAAACAACACTGCTTAAAGAGCTACATTGTGGGAGTTTCACTGAACAATCTCTAAAGACACTATTTTTAGACATTTTTTCAGAAAAAATCACTTTTTCAAACTATATAAGGAGATTTCAAAACCTATAAAGTTTTGAGATTTTTTCTCTTAAAAGACACTTTTTAGACATTTTTTTAAGATTTTTTTCAATTTTTTTTTTCAGTTTTTTTTTTCATTTTTTTTTAGAGTTTTTCTCACTTTTTCTTAGCCAAGAGGAGTGCGCCGCAGGCTCATATAGTTTTCTAAACTAGAAAAATCCTCATTTCTACTACTCTTTTACACTAACGGAATAAACCTCCAATACTATATGTACAGTTTATGCCGTTATTTGGACAATTCGAACATATTAAGTTACTCTAGTAAAATCTCCCACAATGAGTAAAAATACAACCCAATGTAAAAATACTCCCACAATGTCGTTTTATTAACCAGAAATACTCCCTACAATGTATCTGCTGTAAGTGCACACACACACACAGCACCTGCACAACACCCACATATGCATACACACATACACGCTCACAGGGACACATTACAATACAAGCTACATACACAAATAGTATACACACCCACCAATACATACCATACAACACATACATACACCTACTTACATACATACATACATAACCATACACAAACAAACGTCCCCAACAAACAGTAATGTAAGCCAGACTAATTTCCCTGAATAAAATTTTAGTAGGGAATTTGGGGGAAGTAAAAGATGGATCTTCATGTTAATCAAAAATCAAAATAAAAATCAAGCCCTTTTTCAGACCATCGTTTGCTCTGCGACTAGGATTATTATTTGCTTTGTGATCGGGACTTCGTTGCAACCACAACAGAGCAGCACCATAGAGAAGATTCAGGAGCCTTTCCTCAGTAGCTTCCCATTGCTTTGCTTCCCATGGTGGGGTTTTTTGTACCTGTAGGGTATCATGTTAATCGTTAGAGATGAACATGGCTAAATTAACAGTACTGCTGATCCATAAACTTGCATTTTAAAAGAATGGACATTTTGCAAGCACTTAAAAAGAAAAAAAACGCTATCATCAGATCAACTCCAAGGAGTCAAAACCTTTGACGAAACAAGGATAAATTTATAGAATTTTCATAAGGTCATTTTTTTGCAACCTGAATATTGACGGAAAAAAGGAAGAAAACAAGCAGTGTTCAACGACAATCTCCATGCATTTTGCTGTTACAATTAAGTGTTCATCATGTGTGGACAGTAATGACTAACGTCTGATTGTTGGTCCTCATTAGGTTGCTTTCATTCAGTCTTAAGCCACTTGTAGGGGTAATGTTGGGCTAAGGATACCTTGTAGCACTGTACTGACAGTTTGCCTACATCAAAAAGCACTATTTCCTAAACTAATTATTTTTTTGATTTTCTGATTTATAGCAAATCACTGATAGAGTGCTTTTAAAGAATCAACGTTTCAACAGGAGTCTTTGTTCCCTGTTCCGGCTGTCTACATCAGGCTGTCTACAGATTGCTCAAA
>JAMKCH010010071.1:0-33551 GCA_023653785.1 Ophioderma brevispina
CGCCGATTCAAAGGCATACAAACCTATTAGATATGTTAGATACTCAAAAGTAAATTACTTTGTTTTGGCAATCATCATGGGAAAAACTATAGACATGACGTAGCAATGGCCGTGGATGGCCGAAACGTAACTATGGCCGTGAGATTAATGGTAACATGGATGCGCCCATCAGTTACCGATTTTATTTTTGTCTTCTAATTAGCTAATCAATTTGTGGCAATATCATCAATGTTGAGAAACGTTTCAACATAATTTATCACATATGTAAACTAAAAATCAGCGTGTTATGTCCCTTTAAATAAATATGGTACATCTTACCTGTGACCTAGATATTTCAGCTGTTGCTGAGTCCTCCACTGCTCCTTTCAGAATGAAGTGTCCCTTACCTATAGAATGTGAGGAGTGGAATTGTATCAATGATGCACCAAAGAATGGCTCAAAATGATTGCTTGTGGTGTACAAAAATTGGCTAAAACAAACCAATTAAACTTTGCTTTTCATTAAATTCTTATCTGTTGCTATGCTCTACACGTAGAAGGAAAAGGTTTTGCAGCTCTGAATAAGAATTATGCTTATTAGACACAAGGTAGCTGTTAATAATTTGTCAATATGTTCAAATGTAGTTATAATCCAAAAATACTAGTACATGATAGAAGCAGGAGTTTGTTAGGTGCCATTTGTAGCCTGACCTAAAATATGACTATCCATACCTCTTAGCCAAGCTTCAATGAACATGATTCCTACTGCAATATTGTGTTTCAGGCCTTCCAGAGTTACTCCACCCTATAATAATGAGCACAATGAAAGATATTAAGTGTAAGCATTCTTCATTTTTAATTTTCCACTCACAGGCACACTGAAATGATATGCTTCATAAGTTAATCAGGCACATGCCCAGGGGGTCACTTTGGGAACTCAAGCCCCCCCCCCCCGGATTTTTCCAGAAAAACATTAAAAATAGCCTATTTGGGGCAAATTTCAGCCGCTCAGCCCAAGCGGGCGCGGGGCGCAAATTTACGCCCGTAGATCCATTAATTGCGCCAGGGTACGACCAAAATCTAGACACCCAGGCGCAAATATTTACTGTAAAAATTCGCCCGTCGCCTGGTCACTGGAACAAACTACGGCTGCGTATGGCACGTATTATGCACAGCGACAAACTTCATGTGCAATCCATGGTGCAATCATATTGTTGTAACTGTTAGGTAAACACAGTTTCTCATTTATTTTACCTTGTTTTCATAATAAATATTGCAAAGAAAACTTGTCTTGTCTGTATTTATTCAATCCCAACCCAATGCAACACTGCTATCAATCAGATCACCTTCGCCTTGCTTGCATAAATGTGTCTATTGCTTCCTGGCCAGCTTGCAATAATGCGATTTACCAACAGGAGCTCATGAAGCATGTTTTACAGTCTCATCGGGCGGGAGCTCAATTCAGCATCAGTTTTAGATCATTGTGTATCGGTAATTGGTCATTGTTTATTTATATAAAAAAGGCTGGGTATTCCCCCTGTTTTGTGAAGGAAATTAGCTTCGTAAATGATCGCACAACCGGAAACTCCAGATATTTAGCAAGTCTCAGTCTGAAATGGCGGACCCGTCGACGAAAACAACGGAGTGGGACAAGTGATTTTGGCAAAGAAGATTTCATATTCTGATGAGAATTTGAGGATTGATGCAGATGGATGAGGAAGAAGAAAAGAAAGCTGATAGTGGTCTGAAAATGACTTTGATATGGGAGCTGTCATTGCTAACCAAATTGCGTACATGCCCAGTCCTGCCAGTCCAAGACCGAAGCCTTGACTGGATAGGCTAGACTACTGTTTTCACCATGGATGTTGGAATTTTTCAATAACCCCACTTTGGTTAAACATTCATTTTGTGTACATCTGTGGCTAATTTGGATATCTGGCCAACAAAAAAAATAATAAATAAGATATAGATAATTGTCACTTTATATTACTAGCACAGGTGCCATTCTGTGATGGAAGTTCATGTTACCGTTTAGTTTACCATTACAATTACTGGTAATCACAAACATTGCTTGCGATTGGTTAAAAAGGGTGGGGGGTCCAAAATTTTCAGGATAAAGGTTGTTCAGTAAAAAGGGTGGGGTCAAATAAAAAGGGTGGGGTCAAACCCCACTGCCCACTATGGGTAAATTGAAACGATTCGATTAGGTCTAGTGGGTCGTTGTAATATTGTGTCACATATAGCTCATTAAAGTGTTATATGGCCTCCATTTTTGATTAACTTTAAAAAAATATTATTTTCTCAATTTTATTTGAGAAAGATTTCATCACAGGACAAGTATTTGTTACTATAAAGAGAGAAAGGGGAATACCCTAGTTGTTGTGCTACGTGCACCTGTTTAGATTGATCAATAGGGGAAGTGGGGGATTCCCCAAGACTGCTAAAATTAGTAACTGACTTAGCTTGTTATCTTTAAAAGATTATAACATTGCAAGATCTGGGAATTCCCCCCACAAAGTTATATATATGAAGTTGGATGTAATTTAAGATTGTGAAGAAATTGATTTGATTGGTGCCAGGTCATGTTATGCATACCAAGAATGATGTAAATTGTTGTAATGTCTATTTTTAGACTGGGATTTTGTGAAGGTCAGTATATCTAGGAGATTTGAGCTAAATAAGTCTCGCCCCGTAAGCAGTGTTAATCAGCTATACATTATGGATAGCTAGTTTTATTACAAAATGGGTAGATTTAGCTACACACAGTTGCCAGGATTTATTATATGTTCAATTCCAGGTGAGAGGGCTGTAATTATTCTACTGTCGTCGTGAAGCCGAAAGTGCTGGAATCAAAATAGGATTCCAAAATTGTGGACAGATAGGAAATCGTGGTGATATCTTGGACTGTGGGATTTATTATCGTCGAGGGACTTAATGTATCCTGTGTTCTTGAACTGCTGGACAAGATTACTTTCAGTACTGAGAAGATTCGCATGTAATATACCATGGATATATGGACTTATGCGCTGTCATTTGGAGTCTTCGCTGTTGAGGAATATATCGTTGAACTGCAACGCCTTCAACAAAGGACACTAGTAAACCATAAGTAATCGTAAATAATTTGTATATGTAATTGTTTGGACAATTCCAAAATTCTGGAACCAAATCAAGAAAGATCATGAAAACTGTTTGTATATATAATTAGATCATTTGTGCACAAGGCGCATTTATTGGTGTGAAAGGTATTCTGCCTTAGACGTCTTACGAGGCGTCATAACAGAATTGGGGGCTCGTCCGGGAAATGGAATTGAGATAATTGAGCCTTATTGTTCAGAATTTACACATTAAAAGACTGTGAATAATATTTAAACATTGTGCACATTTAGCATACCAAAATTTTGGTTTGTATTACATGTACTACATTGTTAGTTTGGTTCAAGTTAGCTAATTGTGTTGAGAGTACAATCACAATGGAGTTTGATCAGAAGTGTTCATAGGGCAAATAAGTGGGGAGAAGGTTGATGAGCTGAGAAAAGGGCCTGAGTAATGAAAAACTAGAAAAGCATTTAGGACTTGAGCCAAAACATGCTATGAGAAAACAGATCATCCAAAAATAAGTTGCATTGAAAAGTTGTCCAGGAAGCTGTTGGGATAGTTCATATAGGATAGGATAGAGAGGTTGGAACAGGCACAAGTGATGCCGTAAAATTAAAGAGATGAAAATGACAATGCAATTGGAAAAAGACAAAATAGAAGATAGACAGAGAAAAAGGAAATAGAAATGCAAATCAGAAGGAACAGAAGAAAAGGAAATGAATAGGAGAAAGAAAAGTTGCAAATGAAGATGCCAAAAAGAAATGCAACAAAAAGATGGAAATTACAACAGGAAAGGAGATGAAAAAAGAAAGAGCTTAAGATCAGCTAGGTTAGAAAAATTGAACAACAGGCTAGTCATCAGACCTTCCAAGAAATCTGGTTTTGATGCGGCGAAAAAAATATTCGCCTGGTTCCAAAAATTCAGGAACAAGAAGTAGACAAATACTTCTTACCACTTTGAGAGGAAAATGCATAGCTTGAATGGCCCAAGGAGTCTTGGACCTTGTTGCTACAGCATTGTTCATTGGTAAAGCCCGAGAAATATATTCAGCCCTATTCATTAGACCGTATGTGTGATATGATGAGTGTAGCCAGGCAGTGCTCAAAGCATGAATTGGTGCCAAAGGCATATAGACAAAAATTCAGATTCTGTCAGAATAAAGGATATGACCAGACCCCATGTGAATTGCCCGTTAAAGAAACAAATGTTTGATCCGCTGGCTTCTCTCAAAAGGAGAAGTCGGGCAAATTTTGGTCAACTTAGGGAGTTGTGTAGTTGAAGAGTTCAAACAGGTCTCTACATCAAGATATCAAAACACATCTGGATGAAAACAAAATTGCAGTTGGCAGTTGTGAGAGACGTAAAGGCTGATGATTATGCATTGACACTCAAATTAAGTCATACTAGGAGGCCTAGCCAAGAATTACTAGGTACAACCCAAGACAACAATAAGTCGGGTTCTTCTAACAAAGCGTTCATGGTAGCACTTAAGGAGGAAAATCCAGTCAGGTTCCCATGAAAAGGGGAGAGTAAAGGGGGAAAAGAAAGTAATGGTGGTAATCAGAAACATGGGATGGCGACCCAAAGCCACAGTTCACGTGCAATCACCGTAAGAAGACAGGGAAACATTACAAGGTCCACGTGTTTGTTGGGAGATAATGGGATCCACCCAAAAGGGCGGGAGCCAAAAGTAGTCAAAACAATAGGTTGTGCAGTACTTTGAGGGGTCAAAGTTCATTCTTCTGTTCAGAAACAAGAAATCCCACAAAAGGGAATTGAAACATGAAAAAAGTAAGGTGACTTTAAGCCTTTGTTTTGGAGGGATTGTGTCACTTTCAGTGATAGTTTAGATCCAAAACCCATTAAGATCATTGCGGGACACGTGCGCGCGCAGTCATTGTATTGGAAGATGCACTTCCATTTGATATTGAAGAGTTCCACAGGAAATTGGGCATTGATTCAGGGATAGGTATGGATGGTATAGGGCCCTCTCACAAATATGAATTTGAAATCGACTGGTTTCTGGAACTGTCAATATTGGTGTTAGACAAGAACTCCCAGTAAAAGGGGTTTCCATGTTGTTAGGGAATGCTTTGGCAGAGGGGGGAAAAGTTACTCCAGATCCCATAGTTTCCCAGGTGCCCTGTACAGTGGCAAATTGTGAGGGAAACCGAAATTTTCCCAGGCATGTGCAGAAACTAGGAAAATGACCAGAAAAGCCTCACAGGAAAACATGAGCAGGTGATGAGTCAAAATTACTAACCACATTTAGGAAGAGCGTTGAGGATGACTTGGTCCCAAGTTTAGAGGCTACTTTTTCTCTCCAAATTGGAGGAATTTGGACGGTCATCTTCCATCTTCAAGGGGAGACTAAATTCCCTGTTAGTGAAAATCCAGGCCCGCTGAGCACAAACAAAGTGACAAGCTGGTAAAAAATGAAATGAAAATCCAGCCGCTGAGCAGGATAGAGTTAGGGACTGTAAAGTAGACCTTTAAGCATGACAGCTGGTAAATGAGCAGCAAACGACCCAGAACTTAGGAAATTAGGTGAGTGGGCATGGTCGCAAAGGAAGCCGAGCAAATTCTGTATGTTTTACAAACAAAAGGTGTCCTCATGAGAAAAAAAGGCGGCCATCGGCCACCCGAGGGCACTTGTAGATGATGGGAATGGAGGGTGTGAACATCCAAGATGACAAAGGGAAGTGATAGGCATAGCCCACAATAGTCCCATGGCAGGACACTTAGGTGTGAGAAAAACACATGACAGAATAGGAGTCATTTTTGGTGGCCTACACTCAGAAAAAAAGATGTGTCTGGTATGGTAAGACTTGTCACACATACATGTCAAATGGTGGGCAAGCCCAATAAAAATTCCTACTGCTCCCTTGCAACCAATACAGCATTGATGAGCCATGTAGTAGGGTCTTAATAGATTGCGTATAGGACCACGTCAAAGACCAAGTCAGGGAAATCAGTATTTACTGACCATATGTGTGCTTCCACAACGGGGGGGGGATTCCTGAGGCTATACCATTGAGAAATATTAGTGGCACGAGTATAGTGAAGGCTCTAACAAGGTAAGGTTTTCACCCTAGTAGGCTGCCAAAATCAATTCAGTTGATCAAGGATCAAAGTTCCATTGTCAGGTTTGTTCCAACAAGTATGGACCAGTTTTGGGAATTTCCCAGTACAGATCTTCAGCATACACCCAGAATCCCAGGGGGCCTAGGAAAGGTACCACCAAACATTGAAAAAAACAATGATCAAACCTATGGTTTGAATTTGAGGAGGGATTGGGATGAGGAGTTTCATCTCTGCTATTGATACCAGGGGGCTGTAAAGAGTCAATTAGGATTTTAGGCCATTTGAGGTGGTGTTGTTTGGTCACAAAGTTAGGGGACCATTGAAACTACTGAAAGAAAAAAGTGGTTGTGTGAAAATCCTGATGTGAATTTGTTAGACTATGTGTCTCAATTCAGGCACAGGCTCCAAAGTGCCACAGAAATTGCCAAAACAAAATCTCAAACAGAGCAGGGGAAATGAAAACCTGGTATGACAAAATGCGAGGAACAGAGTATTCAAGACAGGTGATAGAGTTTTGGCACTTTTCCAAAAACAAGGGACATCCTTTGCAAGGAAAGTATTATGGACCATATGAGATAGAGAATAAATGTGGGAGACCTTGACTATGTGATTAAAACACAAGGTAGACGTAAAAGTAGACCATTATGTCAATAAATATGCTCAAAGAGTAAATGAAAGAGGTGATGACATAAAGCCTACATGGTGTAATGTCATCTAGAGTGATGGGTGTACAAATGGTGACATCACAGAGTTGAATCTGAACAAAACAGCCACTGTAAAAAAGAAGAAATGATTATGGTGTGTCAAATGCAAAAATTTCTGACATACTTGCCAATTTAGACAAAGAAATTAGGCCATTCTGCCCACAAAGTCAAACAAGGTGAAATTGAAATGAGGTAATTAATGAGTGGGAAAAACATTTCCTGAGTACCTAGTGCAGACACATGTCATAACCATGACTAGATGTAGGGAGACTCCGAGCATGTAAAGAACATCTGTATAGGGTGATCCAATCACGTTTTGCACACTGTCAGAAATGAGGTGAAATACATGATAGACAATGGAAATGGTAGAGCAAGGCAATAAATAGTGAATGGAGGTCCCATGTATTCTGGTTCCCAAACCTGAGGGTTCATTTCGATTTGGCACAGGATTTTCGTTTAAAGTCAACCTCTGTTCCAAAACCCGACTCATATCCAATACCACGGATTGATGATTGCATAGATAGAGTGGGAAATGCCAAATGGTGTTAGAAATTGATTGTTTGAAGGGGTATTGGCAACTTCCCCTCACTGACCGTGCAAAGAAAGTTTCGGCATTTTGCACGCCCGATGGCCTATACCAATACAAAAAAGAATGGCATTTGTCATCAAAAATTCTGCCGCAACCTTCCAAAGACTAGTGAAAGAGTCGTTGCAGACATAGAAAATTGTGAAGCCTATGTCGATGAAATCTCCTGTGTTACAGTGAACATGGGAAGAACACATGTGAGACAAGCTCCATCAATTGTTGAGAATTAATCAGGCAGGTTAGTTAACTGTGAAATCTGGTGAAAAGTGATTTTGCCATGCAAATGCACCTACGTAGGGCATGTTGTAGGGACAAGGTCAAATTAGGCCAGTCACGGCAAAAGTTGAAGAAATTGAGAAATTCCACACACCACAAAGCAAAAGAGATCTCATGAGTTTCTTAGGTATGGTCGGGTATTACAGAAAAATACGGTCCAAATTTCTCAGAAATGAGTGTCCGGCTGACCCAACCTACTGAAGAAGACGCAAAAATGTCTGGTCCAGAGCAATGCCAAAAAGCGTTTTGAGAAAATCAAATCTATTTTGATGAATGCCGCCAGTTTTGATTGCGCCAGACTTTCAGACACAATTTCAAGTTGGCAGTTGATGCCAGTGGTGTAGGCTGTGGTGGAGTTCTCATGCAAGCAGATGGAAAATGGATGTAGATATCCTGTATGTTATTCTCAAAGAAGAAGTTTGACAAAACTCAGAAAAACTACTCAACAATGAGAAAGAATGTCTGGCATTGCTACTGTCATTGCCAAAATTTTGAAGTGTTACTTGAGTTACAACAGTGCACCCAGTTCTAGTGTAACGGACACAATCCGTTGACTTTCACCCACAAGATGAAAAACAGAAATCAGAGATTGTCAGGTGAGTTAACTCTACAAGAATACAATCTGGACAAAGACATATCAAAGGAAAAGATACTGTCTTGGCAGATCCTTGTCCAGAGCTGCCTAAAATGTGTTCAGAAAAATTTGATATTACAACGTTATGTAATATAGACTGAAGTAAGGCAGCAATGCAAGAACATATAGATAAAAAAGGTGTAACATTTGCACTGTTAAAAAACTGTAGTAAAATTAAACCACAAAATGGTTAAGGTATAAATGGCAAGATTTGGAAAATTTTCATTTCATTCAAATTTTCTTTTTAAGGGGGAGGATGTTTTGGAGGCGGATGTTATATGCCTCCATTTTTTTTGATGAAACTTTTAAAATATGATTTTCTCAATTTATTGAGAAAAGATTTCTCACAGGACAAGTATTTTTTTGTTTACTATAAAGAGAGAAAGGGGACTTACCCTAGTTGTTTTTGCTAAGGGCACCTGTTAGATGGCACAATAGGGGAAGTGGGATTCCCCCAAGAATGTAAACTTAGTAACTGACTCAGTTGTTTATGCTTAAAAAGATCAAAACATTGCAAGATCTGGAATTCCCCCACAAAGTTATAGATATGAAGTGATGTAATTTAGATGTGAAATCTGATTTGATGGTTGCTGCAAGGTCATGTTGATGCATAAGAATATGTAATGTCTATTTTTAGACTGGATTTTTGTGAATGAAGTCAGTAGTATAGGAGATTTTGAGCTAAGTCTCGCCGTCTCACACCGGTGTTAATCAGTATTACATATGGAGGGATAGTAGTTTTATCTACAATAATGGTAAGATGATGCTTAACACACAGTGCCAGGATTTATTATATGTTCCAATTCCTGTGAGCAGAGTGCTGTAATTATTATACTGTCGTCTTTGAGCCGAAAGTGCTGGGAATAAAAATAGGATTCCAAAATGTGGGGAAAGGATTAGAAATCGTGGTTGATTATCTGGGACTGGGGATTTATTATCGTCGAGGGGACTTAATTTAGCCTTGTCGTATTGAACTGCTGGACAGATTACCTTCAGGGATGAGAAGATTCCATTGGAATATATTTCCTGAGGAGTTTTGTATGAACTTGTTTGCGCTGTCATTTTTGGGTCTTCGCTGTCGAGACATATCATTTGTTGAACTGCAACGCTTTTTCAAACACAGGGACACTAGTAAACCATAAGTAATCTTAAACTAATGTGTATATGGAATTTTTGTTTGGACATACCAAATTCTTGCACCAAATCAAGTAAAGATATTTAAAACTGTTTATTATATATTAATTTAGATCATTTGCGGCACAAGGGCCTCCTTATTGGTGTGAAGGTTATTTCGACCTACCTTAGACGTCTACGAGAACGTCATAACACCATGCATAAAGCCTGGCAGGGGGTGTCATTATTATCATACAGGTTTTTGGAAAATTGCCCTGGTATTAAAAATTGCTCCTGGTTCCTGATTAAAACCCCGTGAACCAGGGGCATTTCAAAAATAAATTGGCCCCCTGTTCCTGGTCCGCTTCATTTCAAGGCTTGGCTCAGCCTCATCCCCCCGGTTGATGGTTTTTCAAGAGATCATTCAGGATGGGTTACCAAAAAATCTTCCATAGGGGTATACGATTTGTCAAATACCAACATCACGTGTTTTAACAAATTTTTAAGTAAGTATTTTAATTTTCTAACATATATTTTTCATTTGTTTCTGAGGCAGGCAATCTATTGCTCTTCTCACATAAAAAATATCACAATTTGAAATGAACTGTGTGAAATTTGCACTGATCATTTACGAATAAGCGAATACACACCAGCAAAGTGGAGTACTAAGAGTAAATAGTGATGTCTTGGTGCATCCAGCACTAGGACAGTTAAACATACCCCATGAGAGTAGGTTTTAGCAGATCAAAAGAAAGATACTTACGGATGGTATGAGGAGGAGGTCCTTGGCGAAGAACACTGACGTCTATCTTTTAACTTGCTATTGATTAGCCGAAGGTGATGCGGTTCCCTAAGCTGTAAAAAAAACCCAACCAGTCAAATGTTACCCATTTGAGTTTATTACCAATTATTTCCTCGTTTAGGATATGTTCTGCATCTCTTTGTATTTGTCCCATCCCCAATCTATGTAATTTCAGCAATTGAAGTTGCATGCAGGGTCGATAAGCATAAATATCCATTTAAAACCACAAGTAACTTAAACAAAATAGATCAAAAGTAGAAAGAAAACAGCGTTAGAAACAGATAATGGAAACAATTCCAAGTATTTAGCTGAAGAGCTGGCAAGCCCCTTGTTATGTGTGGTAACACTTTGGCTGTGCAGGGGCAATGTAAGGGAGAGGCATGGCAGCAATTTTTTTTCTGGCCTCAGAGTGGCAAAGTCATTGAATAGGGCCACTGATTCTGGTGTTTTAGACTAGGGCCTATGCTCAATTACCGAAAGTTTTGCAGTGCGTGAGATGCTGCTGAATAATACACCAGAATTTTGCAGTTTCGGCTTTCGCGCTCACTATATTCAAAGAATTATAAGCTGTGGGCCACCACCTCCATAAAACTTAAACATTTGAGGACACACACATTACTGCACAATTACATAACTACACACATCCCACACACAACGGGATTGCAAAGTGGTCCTGCAGCTATGCTGGCGGCCACAATAAAAATGGGGGGAAAAAAAGGTATAAAGTGCCCAAATAAGGGGTGGGTGGTAGACAACAGTCATCTTCCTATTGATTATATTCAGGGTTGGGCCAGGGTGGTGGCAGGGGGGTAGCTGCCCTGAGAGTTTTTTAAAAATTCAGAAAACCAGGGGTTTGAGGCAATACTTGCATTAAAAATTGGGGGTTTACCTGTATGCGTTAATCTGTAATGTTTCGCCCCTTGGCAGTACCGTCGAGAGGGGGTCAAAAGGGGGTAATTGGGTAAGGTTTAATTGACCCGGGCCCGGGGTCCTAGGGGGCCTGTGGTCTACGGGCCTCTGTAAAAAATAAAAGTCGCCCTTGCAGTTTTGACAAAAGTCAAGGAGAGGGAGAGAAAGTGTGAGAGAGAGAGAGAGAGAGAATGAGAGAGAGTGAGGAGAGAGAGCATTGGTTGGACACGGGGGCCCGTTGTCCCCCTTATGAGAAAACCTACTTACGTTGAGAGAAAATACTTCTGTAACCACATACTTCCATTCCGTGGTTATAATCAGTGCAGGGAATTCTAAGATTTTGTTTTTAAAATGGTTGGTACATTTGAATTATAAAGTGGACTACTTACCCATTTCAATTGTTTCTATCAAATATACATGACGAAAATGTTTTGGCGAAGTGAACATTGGCAAGGGTTCCGTGTTCGTGCCTGCACCCACCCCAGGGACGCTTCATATATGAAACTCTCCATGAACCACTTGTATATATATTATTTGAAACCAAACTCTAAAACATCAGCTAATTTTACTTTCTTTTAAAAAAATGTTTATCATACCTTCTATTCATTAAAAAGTGAAAACACAAATTTTATTTGATGCTATCAAACGTTCATGAGAGAAAATGTGTTTGAAAAGTGAACATTGCAAGCTTCCGCCACTCCGACCCACCCCCGGGCTGTCCCATAAATGCTCAATATGAATAATTCATACAAAACACCCATTAGGTGCATCAACAAATTATATGTACCAAATCCCCCGCCACAGGAAGCGGCGCATGGCCACTCGCAGCCACTGCAACTTCAACCCCCTCCCCCGGTATGGAGTGCGGAAAACAAAGTTGGTTAAAAGGGGGCCTGTAAACTTCCAAGGTTCCCCCGGGCCCGCAATTTCTCTGGGCGGGGCCTGACCCTCTAAGATTTTACCCTGGAGAAACACCCTGCTTATGTTGTACATCTCGGTCTTCTTGATAGGACGTGTTTCTACACACACAGTGCACAGGCCTGTATCTACACACACAGTGCAGAGATAGACCTGTACGCGGTGTATCTAAAACTTACTCATTGCAGTTAAAACTCATAATGAGTTTGGCTTCTGTTAAGAGTATTATGGAGAATTCATCCAGTAATCGATCATCTGCTAGAAGAGAAGATTTCAATAGCGTCCCACAAGGCATTGTTCCAATGGAGGTTTTTGTACAGGTACTGATGGGGCTGTTAGTGATGATGAAACATGGCTAAAATTAATAGTACTGATCACAAACTTGCATTTTTAATAGCGTTTATCTCTAACGATTCCACATGGCAAACTGTACAAAAACTTCCAAGGAAAGCAATACATTGTGGGAAGCTAACTGGTATTCTGCTCTTACTGTAGGTATGACAACACTATTCGTTTAATAGAGTGTTTAATGTGTGTGGCCTGGCGAATGTGTTGAATTACCTGATGATCTTTACACAAATTAACTTCATTGAATCTTTTATCCGACTCATTGTCATGGGCATGACTTATACTGTCCCTCGCATGTTCCAATGAATTGCAGTAGTAAATGTCACAAATGTTGTCGAAGACGTTGGTAATAGCGGGTTGTTCTTAGTAATTGCCGCAAACGTTGGCGTAAAAGTGGAATAGCGGTGGTAAGAAATACAGAATTCCCAAAGTTAGAATATCTGCTAGGCCAGATTTAACTTATAACTTTGTCGTAATGTTGATCACAGAAATCTGACCAGAATTACCATTGGTTGTAAGAAGGATCTGGATGTTCACCTATGGAACGACCCCAATCCATGTGTAAACAAAACAAAAACTGAATATAATGACTATATTTTGAGAATGATTATTGACATGTAGTTATCACCGAGTCTTGGCTCGGGAGAAGAGGGACCCTGTAGTTATCGGCGAGTGTACTCCATCTGAGTACTCAGTTTGAGATTCCCTCGAAAAGGGAGGATACGCATGGGGTTAGGGTATTGCAGGAATTCTAAGTAAACTTAAACCTGAGTGTGCCCCACCGGGTCTTCAAAAATAACTCGACATGCTGTGTAAAAGACATTTCTAAATCTTTCCGCCTTATTGTTATTTACCGGGGCCAGGTCCCTCCAAAAAGAATGGTTTCACGATATCTCAATTCTTGAAGAGAATTTGGGACACTTTCTCAATGAGACCTCCACTCGCTGGCAAACCACTCCTTCTTGGTGACCTCAATGTCCATGTTGATCAACCATTTTTAAATACATTCAACTCGTTATCGGCACTCTTAGTGAATATGGTCAAACAGTATGTTACTAGGGCCCAATCATAGATGTGGCCATATTCTTGACCATGTAGTATGTCGTCCTGAGGATACCATTTGCGTGAATGTACAGTTAACGCCAATTACATTTGGTTCGGACCACAGCATGATACAATGCTCTGTGAATATGTTTAAGCCACCACCAGAGCGTAGCACTGTACTCCCAGATGCTTCCAAGAATATGATCTGGCTGCGATTCGAAACCGACTTAAAAACTTGAAATTAGGCCGATTCGTCATGTCGGACGTTGCGATCAAGTTGAATTGCTACAACGCAACTACTCGTCTCATCCTGGACAAACGCTGTTCCCGTTTAAAACCGTCAATGCAAGGTTCGTTTTGCATCTGGAAGAGACAAGAGTCTGAAGAATACCAGAATTTTGCAGAGTTTCTGGCTTTCGTGCTCGCTATATTAAAAGAATTAAGCTGTGGGCCCACTCCAGAACAAATTAAATTTAGTGACACACAAACATACACCCTCACACACATACATACACACATACACACACAACGGATTGCAAAGTGGTCCTGCCACTATGTGTCGTCCCACAAATAAAAATGGTGGGAAAGGTATAAGATGCCCAAATAAGGGGGTGGGAAGACACAGTCCCTACCTTCATTGCTTATAATTCAGGGTGGTTGCCAGGGTGGTGGCATGGGGTAACTGCCCCCGAGAGTTTAAAAACTTCAGGAAAAACAGGGGTTTTTAGGCAATACATTGCATAAAAATTAGGGGGTTTACCTGTATATTAATCTTGTAATGTTTCGCCCCTGCAGTACCGCCGAGAGGGAGGTCAAAGGGGGTAAATTACCCGGGCCCGGGGTCCCTAGGGGCCCGTGGTTCCGTACGGCCTGTAAAAAATAAATTTCATCCCTGCAGTTGTGACAAAAGTCCGAGAGGGAGAGAAAGTGATGAGAGAGAATGATAGAGAGAATGAGAGAGAGTGAGAGAGAGAGCATTGGTGGACACAGGGGCCGTTTTCCCCCTTCTGTGACACCGACTTACGTTGAAAATACGACTGTACACCCCATCATTTCCATCCCGTGGTTATAAAATTAGTGCAGGGCCTCTAAGATTTTGTTTTTATAAAATTGGTTGGCCATGAATTATAAAGTGGACTACTTACCCATTTCAAATTGTTTTCTAATCAAATTCTCATGACTAAAATGGTTTTGGAAAGTGAACATTGCAAAGGGTTCCGTGCGTGTGCCTGCACCACCCCCGGCTGCTTTCCTATATGAACTCTCCATGACACTTTTATCATATTATTATTTGAAATAAAACTAAAAAACCATCAGCTAAGTTTTCGTTTAAAAAATGTTTATCATACCTCTATCATTAAAAAGTGGAACACAAATTTTTATTTGATCTATCAAACTTTCATGAGAAAATTGTTTTGAAAGTGATCTTCAAAGAATGGATCTGGCTGAATTCGAAACCGACTTAAAACTGGAATTAGGCACGATTCTGTCAATGTCGGACGTTGACGATCAAGTTGAATGCTACAACGCAACTACTCTTCGTCATCCCTGACAAAACACTGTCCCTTTACACTCGTTCATGCCAGGTTATCAAGGATCCTGACTGGTTTAATGACGCGGTTCAGGAAGCGCGCAGAGAACGGCGCCGCAGGAACGGCGTGGTGGGGGAAAATCTCGCACAGTACAGACCGCCAGAAAATTTCTCGATCAAAGTAAATTAGTGAATGGTCTCATTTTTAACAGTAAAAGCGAACATTTCAAGAATGTTCTTGTCTCTCAGATGCAAAAGTCAGTACAAAAACACTTAATTTCCTTCTTAATAATACAGTAGACCCACTACCACGTGTAGCTCTAATGTCACTCTCTGTAACAAATTCGCTGACTTTTTTCAGCGAGAAAGTGTCAAAAATTAGGTCTGATCTTGATAACCAAGATGACCTAACGAGTCTGTATACATGAGTAATGCAGCTGGATGAAAGCGTTGTTCCTCTCCTCCCCTCCTCCACTATGCCAAGGCCCGTACTGTTTTTGATCATTTCACTCCCTTGTACGATCAAGAGATCCGTGTAGATTATTGCTAAGATTCCGAACAAATCAGCAACTCATGATCCTTTACCTACTTGGCTTATGAAGCGTGTACTAACACCTTCACCGAACACACACCTATCATATACGTCAAAATTGTCATATTCCTTATCCCACCGTTGTTTCCCTTCCACCCTTCGTTAGGCTTTAATTAATCCTTTGATTAAGAAACAGAACCTTAACCCTGACCTGTTAAAAAACTACGCCTGTTTCCATCTTCATACTCTTGGTAAGATCATTGAGTATCCAGCTGTGTCAGACTTAAACAGGCACTTCAACAGTAATACTCAACTGAAACCTTTTCATCGGCATACAAAAATCTCATAGCACAGAACGGCCTCTCCTTAGAGAAAAAATGACTTTCTCAATGTTTTAGATGAGGTAAAGCAATATTCTTGTCATGTCGACTTTCAAGAGCGTTTGATCGATTGACCACGACATATCTCATGAATAATTTTAAGAGATGATGACTATTTCCATACGTGGTAATGCTCTGAGTTGGTTTAACTCATATATTCGTAATCGCCAGCAGTAAAGTACTATTTCAAATGAGTACTCTAAAACACACAACCTTCTGTATGGCGTCCCTCAGGGGTCGATTCTGGACCTCAATTTTTACATGTACTTTCCCAACCATTCAGAGATTTTTTAAGACTTCCAAAGTTTAATTTTCACGTTTACGCTGATGACACACAGCTGTATGTTAGCTTTTTGACCAGATCGGCACGAGACACAGATGCTGCAAGGACAAGATATGTGCACATGAAAATGTCTTGCCTGAAGACTAAGCTTTTGGATGCAGGCCAATAACTTTCACTCACTGATTACAAAAACTGAGTTTTTTATTGTCTCATCATCAAGACTTCCAGTACTGTCTCTTGTGCCGATCTGAAGTAGCGATATTGCGATCCGCACCATCGTCGTCAGTTAAAAACCTTGGTGTTTCATTTTGACCCAACCCATCTACCCTTACAATGATTCTCCATGTTAATTATCTCTGTCGTACTATTTATTGTCATTTGCATAATCTTACCAGAATTCGTCCTTCTATCGATCAGAACCACCTGTTCACACATGCAGTCGATCCTTGAGTCTCTCCAGGTTGGACTCGGCAACTCCTTCTTGCGTCCTCCCTCGAGCCTGAATATTCAGATCCCTGCAACGGCCTGCAAAACCGTTGGGGCCCGGCTTATATTTTCTTGTCTGCGTTAGGAGGCGCACTAGTGCTACTTTACTCCTTTATTACGCGAGTTACATTGCTTCCAGTCCATCTGGATTAATTCACGATTTTAATGCATGTTCACAGGGGTCTGTGATGGTTTTCTGGCCCCTATCTAACCTTCAAGACTTAATTTGCAAACATAATCCAAACGCCGCAACACGCCTCAGATCTTCCACGGATGTGACTCGCTTGGCCATTCCTCTTACGAGACGTCTATCTGGTGATAAGCATTTGCTACTATTGGGCCTAGGCTCTGGAATCGCCTGCCAGTCAACATCCGTGGAAACCGAAATTTGGTTGCTTTTAAAAAGATGTTTTGAAAAACACTTTGTTTTCCCCTAAGGTGTAATAATTTTTATTACTGGTGTTATACTTTGAATTTAAATAATGTGTTTTTTTGGCATGTTACTCTTATCTATTCTTGCCTGGTAATGTATGCACCTCATTGTATAAATATATTTTGCAATTCTGATGGTGTATCGCTTTTATATTGTACCTTGCCATTACTGTGTTATTTGATACTGATATTTAGGTCCGTTGTTTTATATTAATGTTGTATGCTGGCCATACTTTTAATATCCATAGTGTTTTTTGTTTTTAATATTTTAAATCCATTGGATTATTCATATAATATGATACAAAAATTATTTTAAATTAAATCTGTTTATTATGATTATTATCAATGTTGAGAAACGTTTTCAACATAAATTTATCACATAATTTGTGATGTAAACTAAACAATCAGCGTTGTTATGTCCCTTAATAAATATGGTACCTCCTTACCATGTGAACCTAGATATTTCAGCGGTTGCTGAGTCCCTTCCACCTGCTCCTTTCAGAATGAAGTGTCCCTTACCTGGAGAATGGAGGAAGAAATTGTATAATTATGCACCAAAGAATGGCTCAAAATATTGCTTGCGGTGTACAAAAATTGGCTAAAACAACCAAGTTTTTTTTTTAAAAAAACCTGTGCTTTTCATTAAATTCTTATCTGTTGCTATGCTCTACATGTACAAAGGTTTTTGCAGCTCTGAATAAGAATTATGCTTATTAGACACAAGGTAGCTGTTAATATTTGTCAATATGTTCAAAGGTAGTTATAATCCAAAAATACTAGTACATGATAGAAGCAGGAGTTTGTTAGGTGCCATTTGTAGCCTGACCTAAAATATGACTATCATCTGACTATCCATACCTCTTAGCCAAGCTTCAATGAACATGATTCCTACTGCAATATTGTGTTTCAGGCCTTCCAGAGTTACTCCACCCTATATAAATATGGACAAATGAAAATATTAAGTGTAAGCATTCTCATTTTTATTTTCCACTCACAGGCACACTGAAATGATATGCTTCATAAGTTAATCAGGCACATGCCCAGGGGGTACTTTGGGAACTCAGCCCCCCCCCCCCCCGATTTTCCAGAAAAACATTAAAAAAAAGCCTATTTGGGGGCCAATTTCATGTTCATCCAGCCGCTCCAGCCCAAGCGGGCGCGGGGCGCAAATTTGCGCCCGTAGATCCATTAAAGACACTATCCTTGATTTGAAAAATATTTTAAATTTGTCAGGATACTCACAGTGAAGGATAGTCGGTAGAATTCCATAATTAATCCTTGTCCAACTGATAAATGACAGAAAAGGAAAGAAAACTGCAAGTGTTGTCCAAGATACGATCCCTCCCTTCATTACGTTGTATAAGTTTCCAACGACAGTTGACTAAAATCTCCGATTCTGTCCTTATTAGGTTGCTTCTCGGTCTTATCATTTGCAGGTATGTTAGGCTACCTGGTACGTGTTCATACATGCAAAAATCTGATTTTTGATGATTTTTTTGGTTTGGCTGATTTAGGCAATATCTGATAGTGTCTTTTAATGCGCCAGGGTACAACCAAAATCTAGACACCCAGGCGCAAATACTTTCTGTAAAAATTCGCCCGTCGCCTGGTCACTGGAACAAACTACGGCTGCGTACGGCACGTATGATGCACACGACAACTCGTGTGCAATCCATGGTGCAATCATATTTTTTGTAAACCTGCTTTAGGTAAACACAGTTTTCTCATCATTAAACCTTGTTTTCATAATAAATATTTCAAATACAACTGTTTTGTCTGTATTTATTCAAGCCCTAACCCACGCAAACCCTGCTATCATCAGATCACCTCGGCCTGCTTTCATAATGTGTCTATTGCTTCCCTGGCCAGCTGCAATAATGCGATTTACCCAACAGAGAGTCATGAAAGCATGTTTTACAATCTCATCGGGCGGGAGCTCCATCATGCATCAGTTTTAGATCATTGTTTTATCGGTAATTGGTCAATTGTTTAATTTATATAAAAATAGCTTGGGTATTCCCCCTGTTTTGTGAATGAAAATAGCTTTCGTAATGAACCACAATCGGAAACTCTAGATGATTTTTTTAGCAAGTCTCAGTCTGAAATGGCGGCGCCCGTCGAAAACAACGGGAGTTGGATCAAGTGATTTTTGGCAAAGAAGATTCATATTCTGATTGCAGAATTTGAGGGATTGATGCAGATGAGATTGAGGAGAAAGAAAAAGCGGATAGTGGGTCTGTAAAATGACTTTGATATGGGAGCTGATCATGTACCAATTGCGTACGTGCCCAGTCCTGCCTGTCCAAGACCGAGCCTTGACTGGCTAGGCTAGCCTACCTGATTTTCACATGGATGTTGTATCATAACCCAACATTTGGTTAACATTCATTTTGTGTACCTCTGTGTGCTAATTTGGATATCTGGCCAACAAAAAATAATATAATAAGATATAGATAATTGTCACTTTTATTATACATAGCACATGTGCAATTCTGTGATGGAAGTTCATGTTACTGTTTTAGTCTTTACCATTCAATTTACTGGTAATCACAAATATTGCTTGCGATTGGTAAAAAGGGTGGGGTCCGAAATTTTCAGTATAAAGGGTGTCTCAGTAAAAAGGGTGGGGGTCAAATAAAAAGGGTGGGGGTCAAACCCCACTGCCCACTATGGGTAAATTGAACGATTCGATAGGTCTATGGGTCGTGTAATATTGTTTGTCACATATAGCATCATTAACATGTCACTAAGCCTGGCAAGGGGTTGTCATTATATCATTTACATGTTATTGGAAAATTGCCCCTGGTTCATTAGAAATTGCTCCTGGTTCCTGATAAAACCCCGTGAACCAGGGGCAATTTTTCAAAATAAATTGCCCCTGGTTCCTGTCCGCTCATTTCAAGGCTTGGCTCAGCCTCATCCCCCCCCCCCAGGTTGATGGTTTCTGTACAAGAGACTCATTCAGGATGGGTTTACCAAATCTTCCATAAGGGTACACTATTTGTCAAATACCAAACATCACGTCTTTAACAAATTTTACCGTAAGTATTTTAATTTTCTAACATATATTTTTCATTTGTTTTCTAAGGCAATCTATTGCTCTTCTCACATAAAATATCACAATCTTGAAATGACTGTGAAATTTGCACTGGTCATGTACTGAATAAGCTGAATACACACACAAGATGAGATACTAAGAGTAAATATTATGTCTTGGTGCATCCATCAATAGACAGTTTAACCATACCACCATTGAGAGTAGGTTTTGCAAGATCAAAAGAAAGATACTTACGGATGGTATGAGGAGGAGGTCCTTGGCAGAAACACTGACGTCTGATCTTTTAACTTGATATTGATTAGCTGAAGGTGCATGCTTTTTCCAAAGCTGTAAAAAAACAATAAAATGATTAACATTTGAGTTTATTAACCAATTCTCTGTTTTAGACATTTTCTCATCTCTTTTTATTTGTCCCATCCCAATCTATGTAATTTCAGCAATGAAGTTGCATGCAGGTCGATAGCATAACTATCCATTTTTAAACCACAAATGTAACTTAAACAAAATAGATCAAAAGTAGAAACAGATAATGGAACAATTCCAAAGTATTTAGCTGAAGAGCTGGCAAAGCCCCTTAGTTATGTGTGGTAACACTTTGGCATGCAGGGGCAATTTAAGGGAGAGGGCATGGCAGGCAAATTTTTTTCTGGCCTTCAGAGTGGCAAGTCATGACTTGAGGGCCACTGATTCTGGTGTTTTAGCACAGGCCCTATGCTCAATTACTGAAAGTTTTGTGCAGTGAGATGTCTGCTGAATAATAACCAGAATTTTGCAGTTCTCGGCTTTCGCGCTCACTATATTCAAAGAATATAAGCTGTGGGTCACTCCATAAAAACTTAACATTTTAGTGACACACACATACATGCACACATACATACATACACACATACACACACAACGGATTGCAAAGTGGTCCTGCCAGCTATGCTGGCGGCCCACAATAACAATGGGGGGAAAAGGTATAAGATGCCCAAATAAGGGGTTGGTAGACAACAGTCTACCTTTCCTATTGCTTATATTCAGGGGTGGTGCCAGGGTGGTGGCAGGGGGGTAGCTGCCCCCCTGAGAGTTTAAAAATTCAGGAAAAACAGGGGTTTTAGGCAATACATTGCATAAAAATTAGGGGGTTTACCTGTATGAGTTAATCTTGTAATGTTTGGCCCCTGCAGTACCGCCGAGAGGGGGTCAAAGGGGGTAATTGACCCGGGCCCGGGGTCCTAGGGGCCCGTGGTCCTACGGGCCTGTAAAAAATAAAAGTTCAGCCCTTGCAGTTGTGACAAAAGTCAGAGAGGGAGAGAAAGTGTGAGAGAGAGATATAGAGAGAATGAGAGAGAGTGAGAGAGAGAGCATTGGTGGACACAGGGGGCCCGTTTCCCCCTTCTGTGACAACCTACTTACGTTGAGAAAATACTCTGTAACCCACATAATTTCCATTCCGTGGTTAATAAATTCAGTGCAGGGCCTCTAAGATTTTGTTTTATAAAATGGTTGGTCATGAATTATAAAGTGGACTACTTACCCATTTCAAATTGTTTCTATCAAATATACATGAGAAAATATGTTTTGGAAAGTGAACATTGCAAGGGTTCCGTGCTTCGTGCCTGCACCCACCCCCGGGCTGCTTCATATATGAACTCTCCATGAACACTTTATATATTATTATTTGAAATAAAACTAAAACCATCAGCTATATTTTACTTTTAAAAAATGTTTATCATACCTCTATCATTAAAAAGTGAAACACAAATTTTTATTTGATTCTATCAAACTTTCATGAGAAAATGTGTTTTGAAAAGTGAACATTGCAAGGCTTCCGCAGTCCGAACCCCCCCCTGGGCTGTCTCCATAAATGCTCTATATATGAATAATTCATACAAAACCCCATTAAGTTGCATCAACTAAATTAGATAGTACCCCATCCCCCGCCCCTGAAGCGGCGCATGGCCACTCGCAGCCACTGCAACTTCAACCCCCCTCCCCCGGTATGGAGTTCTGGAAAACAAAGTTGGTAAAAGGGGGCTGTAACTCCAAGGTTCCCCCGGGCCCGCAATTTCTCTCGGCGCCCCTGACACCTGCTAAGATTGTACCTGGCACCACACCCTGCTTATATCTGCCCATTGCTTGGCATGTCTGAGCCGTCTTTACTCCATCTACCCATCTTCTACATGGTAAGCTTCTTAATTTTCATAATTTAACAAATATTTCAATTAAATTTTCCACTATAAAAACCACAACAGTTTACTGCATTGCTTTAAAACTGTCTTCCAAACAATTGAAAAGGTACCACATTCCATAACATTACCACCATCCAAGGTTTTAAAGGTTTTACCCTTGCATAGGTTCAACTAGTTTTACATCATACACCAGAAAAACCATCTACACCAGCATTTATTTCTTTTACTTCGAGCTGCAACAAATAAGATAAGGATGAAACAAAATGTTAAGCAAAAGTAAACATGGACAGTCAATTGATCAAGATGGGTTTTCACAAACCCATTTTTCCATATTGCATTGCTAAATGTTTTGAAGCATACATTATTTGTTACCTCTGCATGATACTGTCCAGGGTTGAGTTTACATTCACTGTAACTATAATTCCGACACTAAAACGTTCACTCAGTGATTAACATTGGATGTAAAATTTTCAGGTATTTGATGATGCATATTACCTGCAAGCCTTCTCTATTATTGAAACCTCTCTGTTCAGCATCGTCTCGGGCAGGCAAAAAAAAAAAAAAAAAAAAAAAAAATGGTAGCGATCATCCCTCCTGTGCATGGCAACCACGACTATGACATGTCTTGATTGTGAGGTCCATATAGCTTTTAAGGAAATGTCTCTCCATATTGACGTACTTGCTACGATCTGGTAGCACAAAATTGGGTCTATGTCCTAAAAACAGAACAAAAGCATATGTCAGTATCAAACTCATCTCGGCCAATAATATATAAATGTAATTGTCAGGTCATTTTCCTTTGAGGGCCTGCTACTGGTATCTGGTAACCAGTACTCCCTGTCCCAGGGCTGAGTTTTCAGCAGCTAAACCATCACCCCCATTTGGTTTCTAAGGAAATCTGATGAGAAGGGTAGCTGGTTACCCTGGTAGAATGAAAAAGAAGATCTACCCCGAAGGGCATCAGCTCTGGAGAGCCAATTTGCGGCCATCCAGCACATGCTGCCTTGCATGGTGAGCGTGGTTGCCCAAAGGCTAGGCCCACCACTAAAAACTGTGGCTTGACGTCAGGGGGGCATCCTGTCAATTATCTTTTGCTCCAATAAATCCTCACACAGCAGTATGGCCGAGTGTCAGGTGTATCCAGCCACCCTCATTAAGTGGGGACAAAACCGGATTTAAAACTTTGGTTTAACTATTTGTCAATGGTTTTACTCACCAAACTTATTGACAAATGAGGCTGAGTAGTCCCAGACACCACAGTTGAGTCCAGCTGAGTGCTGTTGTAACTCATAGAGTATCTCATGCATCTCAAATGAGGCCAACACATTCTCTATTAGCACCACAGCTTTCACTGACCCAATGGGAAGAGCAAGCTGGTTTACAAAACAAGCAAGGGTATAAATAAATTACATTTTGTCTCATGCCATTATTTGCATTCCATGTTAACGCAATGTAGAGTGCATTAATTAATCACAACCCAAACAATATAAAGAAATATATCTCAAGGTACCTAATCTTAACTGATTCCATAGAAATACAAACTACAAAAATATAACAAGCGGTTCTCAAACTACTAGTGTTGCCCATTTTGTTTTGATCCACCTTTCCTTCACTCCTGTTTTTTAACTTGCCCTCAGATGACCTTTGACCTTTTCAAGGTACCTTTTACCTTATTATCAGATGATGGTTGCCATGATGCATGTATGGCTAAAGTTTGATATGAAATTGGACTTTAACTCTTCAAATTATGCCAATTTTATGTTTTTAGCCCATTTTATAACTTGACCTCATATTACCTTTGATTTTGATATGTGACCCTTGACCTCATTATCATATGAAGGTTCTCAAGAGGCAACTATTATCCAAGTTCTGTAGCAACTGGACTTTTACTTCTCGAATGAGGCCAGTATGTTTTTAGCCCATTTTATAACTTGTCCTCATATGACCTTTGACTTTGGTATGTGACCCTTGACCTCATTATCATATGAAGGTTCCCCAGTGACATCTATGATCCACGTTCTGAAGTAAATGAACTTTTACTTCTCGAATAAACCCACGGCAGGCAGCCACACGGCCAGATAGTCAGACAGAATTAAGGACTGGTAAGTACTGCCTCCTGCAAATCCTTGTAGGAAACACAAAAATTGCATTCAACTCTAGTCCTATGCATGGTCCTCTCAAGGAGGCAAGGTAATTTTACCAATAGATTGTAATTTATGTGAAAATGTCCAAAATGTAGGCGCTATTGTAAAGTCTGGTTGCTGGCATCTGTCTGAACTGACAATGGAATGGGAAGTGATTGGAAATGACCTTCAAAATTTTCAGCACCAAATGTTTGCTACACAAACCAATTGTTATGACCATACGACCATTTGTAGTGATTTGACCTTTGACGACCCCAGATGACCTTGAAATGACTGACAAATTTTGGTATCAAATGTTGACTACACCCACCAAGTTTCAGGACCATACTAACCTTTGTAGTTATTTGACACTAGATGACCCCGCTTGACCTTGAAATGACCTTCAAAATTTTTGGCACTTAATGGTGATCACACCCACCCAAAATCCCATGACCATACAACCATTTACAGTAATTTGATTTATTCGGAAGATGTCCTGGATAACCCAAGAAAGCCTCTACTGGAAGCTTATTTCCAATGGGGTCCATTTTACCAGGATGGAATTGGGACAGCCAGGGGTAATCACCCTATTCATTTTTTAAATTGACTGTGATATACATGTGAAGGCATGGCTCTCTGCACACAGGTACAATGCACATACTGACAGAGAATAATTCATATTAACCCCCATAAGTTCTGCTAGAATCATGCATATAGGTCCACCCCTTTTAAAATATATAATATAATTACGGCCACTTGTAACTCTGAAATGAAGACAGAAATGCATTAGCGCTTGTTTCTCCGGTATCCACGTAAACACAGTCCTCTGTGGTCCAGTGGTAATTCTCAAGCCTAGTAAGTGAGAGGACCGGGTTCGAGACCATGTATTTTTTATTTTTATTTAATTCAATGCTCGCCAGTTTCTCCAGGCCTTTATAAAATATTTGATTGATATGTTGTGAAAAGTACTAGAAGGTAACGGAGTAAATATCCAACAAATGAGATTACACCATATCCTTCATATCACACACGTGATATGGGATATATAAGATATCCTCTGAGCTAACACACACAATGCAGTTAAGCACATGCAATAAACAGCATGCATCTTTTATCTATACAAAACATACCTTTTCTTCTGCCCATACAAATATCTGATTCCATAACCTTGCCTCTTTGTATCCCTCAAGCTAATGAAACAAGAGAAATATAACAAGATTCACTCAAAAGCTATGTCAATGAAAAGTCACTTTACCTAGCATCAGTTGTAACAGTAGGAATCTATGTAAAAATATAATTACTTGAAATAGTAGGTTAATTTCTGTAATCTTTTTAGCTTTGAGTGCATTGGCCAACAATCAATGCACGTGCACTCAGTTTGACATGAATAATGGCACAAGCCCCGCAGGGGCGAGTGCCATTTTGAGTCTGGTCCAACTGACAGCAGTGCATTGAGTTTTGCCAATGCATGAGAAACTAAAATATACAGACATTACCTAATTCATAAACGTTTTTACAGCAGACATTTTTAAAAGAAAAATCTGAATGTCATGAATCCAAGCATTGTTTCTAAGAAAAGATGCACATACCCGCCAATCAAATGAATCAATCCAACGTTGCGCTCCTTAACATAACGCACCGTGCAATGACAAATATCAATGCATGATTTTTGTCCCATCATTTTCCCCTCTTTTAATAATGTTTATGAATAAATTTTAATATATACTAACCTACCAGTACACTTTTATATCTTGTGTGCCACAGTATATTCTTATTTCGTTTAATCAAGAGGCAAAACCCGATGAATCAATTGAAGATCAAAAATACAAATTGGGCAATCAAGCAACAAATTCAGTTCAGCAAAAGTATTTGTGATACAAGTGTTAAGTAAAAAAAAAACCTTGACCCGGATTGTGTCCGTCATTTTGAATTTTTAATTAAAATATACTAATATATGTGGTATCATCGAAAGCCTAATTCATTATCTTTAATTTGCTGCAACAATAATTCCAAATCGGATAGTATAAGGCGAGCTACATCTTTAGAACAAGTAGTCAGCTTTTACCCCTATCCACAGATTCCCATTTCAATGCAGGTGGCCACTAAGCAAATGATGCTCCCCAAAAAATGGTGATCAGGGTATGTCTATGGTTATGTCAAGTAAAGTGGTATCTTATAAAGGTGTAAAAGCCACTGATAATGGTAAGTTCTACTCGAAACAACATTTTTTCAAAGATGTAGCATATTTGGTCTACAAATATAACGGATACTTAATAAACCTCAAAGGTTGTCCTGCAATGTCTGTTCATTAGGTACGATTCATTCAACTCCTCCATAACCTGATTCCATGTATGAGTGATGAGACGTATAAACATGGCTTAACCAGTGGGGGGGGGGCGCAAGCCCCCCAACAGAACCCTGCCCCCCCTTCATCAGCCCCCCAATGAACTTACTTTTTGTACATTGTCTATGGAGAAGGACCCAATTTGCCCCCTCAAAAAAAAAGCCTTGGTACCCCTTCAGGCCCCCCCCCCCTTTGCAAAGTTCCTGGTTAAGCACTGCGTAGAAATACGTTAAAGGTGCAACGAGAGATATAAGTCTCGTCCAGATTTTCTGTGATATGTAGTGGATTTCATATAGATTATAACATGCAATAGATTTCCTACCTTTTATTTGGATGGAAATAACTTAAAATGAAAACACAGGGTGATTTAAAATGCTTATATTTTCAATAGAAAACATATGCTGAATTTTCGTAAATTTGCTCCTATATAACATTAGAATTTCACAATTTTGGTACCAAAGAAACCGTTCTCAGCTTAATCTTTCCGATTGAGATATTTTAGATAGAAAGCTTTACACCAGTGCAAAAATCAGAATTTTCATATTTTTAGGGACACCTGATCATTTGAAATCTCTCGTTGCCCCTTAAAGAGCCAATCGCTTGGTAATTTGGACTGAATTTTGTGGGGTTAAATAGTGTCCCACCTTTATTCTGTCATGCAATAAATAGCCTGATTTTCTGCTGGACAACTGATTGGCTTCACTGAACGCCGTTCATTTTAATGTGATTACGTGGGCAGAGGCAAAACAGACTACTTGATTCAAACAACGACTGTGCTCGGTCCATAACCTAACATAGTTTTATATATTTTACTTAAAAATTCAAAATGGTGGAAACAATCAGGGTCAAGTTTTTTCTTACTCACCCTGTATGTTGCTATTTATAAAGGTTAACCTACCACTTTTTGTAAATGTCTTAAATCTTTAGAGAATCTTGAATGATATTAACTGTTATGTCTACTTATGCTTACTTTGGACAGGTAGAAATATGGCCCACTCTCTTGCTGTAGTAGTATCTTGCATTGTGGAACATCAAGAGACCAAAGTCAAACAGTGGGCCCAGAACTTGTATACCATTCACCTGCGAGTAAATGAATCAGAATGTTATCTGACAAGTCCACACGCTTAGTTCCTACTTGGTGTGGTATAAATAGAATGTATAATAATACAGGGCAAGATTGTATGGTTTTAACCAAGGGCCAACTGAGTATAAGAGGAGGAAGAGTGTTCCTCCCAAAATGCATTTCTTCCAAAACAAGTTTGCACTGGTTGTCACATGCGTTTATAGTGACAAAAGTACTTAAATTGCAAGATTGGGTGTTCATTTAATTACTATTTGTCACTAAAAACTCATGTGGCAACCAGTGCAAAAATTGTGTTGGAAGAATTGCATTGTGGGAAGAACCATAGAAGATGAGAACACTATAAAACCTCCTCTTACTCTGTATAATGAAAACATTTTGAGGCCTAGCTGCTTCTTTCCTGGTTATGATTTTAACAGGGTGCAATTATATAATGATATTGACCAGAAGCCTAGTTCCATATCTGGTATGATCTTTTAAGGAAGGCCCTACTTGCTAAAGTAGTCCAGACATAGACCAGAGGCCTAGTTCCTTACCTGGTGTGGTCTTCTAAGGGGGGGCCAACTATGTGTGTGCTGAAATAGTTCAGATATAGTCCAGGTGCCTAGTTCTTTACCTGGTGCGATTTTTAAGGCCGGTCCTACATTCTGAGGCCTAGCTGCTTCTTTCCTGGTTATGATTTTAACAGGGTGCAATTATATAATGATATTGATCAGAAGCCTAGTTCCTTACCTGCTATAATCTTTTAATGGAGGGTCTACTGTGTTTGCTGAAATAGTCCATATATAGTCCAGGGGGCTAGTTCCTTACCTGGTGTGATCTTTTAAGGAAGGGTCTACTGTGTGCTAAAATAGTTCAGATGTAGTCCACGGGCTGAATGCTTTACCTGGTGTGATTTTTTTAAGGGAGGGCCTACTGTGCTGGCTAAAATAGTCCAGATATAGTCCAGGGCCTAGCTCTTTACCTGGTGTGATCTTTTGGGGGGTAACTGTGTTTGCTGCAATAGTCCAGATATAGTCCAGGGGCCTAGTTCCTTACCTGGTGTGATATTAACAGAGGGCCAACTGTGTGTGTGTGTGCTAAAATAGTCCATATATAATCAAGGGGCCTAATTCACTTGTTGTGATCTTTTAAGGGGTAACTGCGTGTGCTGAAATAGTCCACATAGAGTCCAGAGGCCTAGTTCCTTATCTGGTGTAATCTTAACAGAGGGCCAACTCTGTTGGAGTCTAGTTCCTGAGCTTGTGTGATCTAAAAATGTCAATTTTTGGAAGCAGCCCACATGCCATTTTAAGATTGCAGAGTAGTTGAAAACTGTTTACAGATCTGCCATATATCATAGAATTTTAGGAAATGGTAGAACTTTATTCTAAAAGGATTATTTAAAGGTGCAATGAGTGATTTCATATATGAGTGTCACAAAAAAATAAAGCCCTGATGTTTGCACTGATGTAAAGCTTTCCATCCAAAAAATCCCCATTTGAAAGGATTAAGCTGAAAATTATTTTCTTGGTACCAAAACTGCAAAATTTCTAATTTTGTATTGCAGTAAATACAAAATTCAGCATAGGTTTTATATGAGTGAATATTGGCAAATCAAAATCACCTTTTGTTTTTCACTTTTCAGACATATCTGTAGCCAAATACAAAATAAGAAATTTATTGAGTGTCTAATACCTATGCAATCACCTTGAAATCTTTTGTTGCACCTTTAAGTTTTACATCTATTAACCACTTTACCAACATGTTGTGTTCAATCATATTCCAAGCTCGTGGTCTGAGCATGAGCAAAGGAGCTGATCCTATTGGTGGAACTCCAGCCATAGTACCATGTACAGCTTTATACACATTATATAATCCCTGCAGTTGGTTAGGCCATGAGGGACAATGGCCATCATCAAAATCAGTCTGTAGATGAAAATGTACATGACTATTACTCAGTTGCATTCACTGTATTTCAACTAGAAATACAGACATACATCTTAATATAATTTACACTTATCATTTACACTTATCATTTACACTTATCACTACTAAAGCATTTTCATTACTTTATATTTGAGAACCACTGTGTTTGGACATAAGAAGAATTACTTTGGATTGGCAGTCCCTGGATGAATAATTTGTGTCACATTCCATCCCCTAAATTAATTAACAGGATTGGCCCAATCTTGTCTGTAAATCTACCAGAATCTCACAGTTGTTGCAATACAACCACATGGGCATGTGGGATGGTATGTGTAGAATGCTGTCCAAGTGCAACAGGTGAAACTATTGTATTCCTGGTATCTAGGTTGGTTAACTCACAAGCCTAAATATCACAATTACAATACATTCACCTGGGTATGAGTGGGTATGGGTGAAATGTTGTCCAAGTGTACCGATAAAAATATTTTGTTCCTGGTATTTGCTGATGTAGTTCATGTTAGAATAAGACCGTTTCCAGGTCAACTGGCTCACTTTGGTAGGAGCCACTGATCACATTGATCACAGCACAAAACCTATGGTGTATCATAATTCGGAACAGGTGTATGAGCCAAGGCTTGTTCACCAGTAACCAATGGCTACTAACGTACACTACATCAGTGAATCTAGGTTGGTTAACCAACAAGATACCCAAATACCACAACTACAATACATTCAACTGAGTATGGGCTGCTTTGTTCAGAATGCTGTCCAGGTGCAACAGGTGAAACTATTGTATTCAGGCATGAGAATCTACTTTTGGCAAAACCTGAAAAACAGCATGACAATAACCAAAATGATCATAAAATGGGCTGAAAATAAACAAAATTGTGTAAATCTGAACAACAAAAAAGCCTGAAATCAGGCAAAAACCAGAAAATTCTTATGCCTATAGCTGTGTATTCCTGGTATCTTGGTAACTAGCAAGATATGTACAGTGCCTGAATATCACAATTACAATACATTCACCTGGCTAAGGGCTAGTATGGGCAGAATGTTGTCTAGATGCAAAAGGTGAAACTATCGTAATCCTGGTAACAACAGGATAGCAAATGATTAGAAAGTAAAAAGAAATACATTGGTCCTCGGGCCGCTTGTGTTACCTGCCGTCGCAGTTTGTGAATGATAGGCCTCACATGACCTTTGACCTTGATATGTGATCTTTGCCCTCATAAACAAATGAGGGTTTGCATGTAAACTCCATAAACCAAGGTTGGTTCCAATTGCACTTCAACTTTTCAAATGAGGTCAATTTTACATTTTCAGCCAATCTTACAACTTGACCTCACATGACCTTTGACCTTAGCATGTAACCTTAGACCTCATCAACAAATGAGGGGTCCCATGTTGCACCTATGACACAAGTTTGTTTCCAATTGAACTTCAACTTTTCAATTGAAGTCAATTTTACATTTTCAGCCTATTTTACAACTTGACCTCACATGACCTTTGACCTTGGTATGTGACCTTTGACCTCATCAACAAATGGAGGATGCCATGTTGCACCTGTGACCCAAGTTTGGTTTAAATCCATCAAAGTATATGGATATTACAGGCAAATGTTAACCCTTTTCACAACAACAGACATCAACAACAACAGACATCAACAACAACAACAGACATCAACAACAGTGGACAAAGTGATCCCTATGTGTCTTCCTGCCTTAAAGCAGGCAAAACAAAAATCAGCATGTGACATTAAATCTGTTGATCTATCTTCTGAACTTTTGCATAATTGAAAATTAAAATTTTATACAGTCTGAAAATGTATTTTAAAAAATTGTATGAGCCAGAAAAAATGAAAAGGGAGAAGATAACTACATTATTATTTTATGTGGCCTCACTAGGAGTTATTCATCCTTGTGGTTTCCCTGATTACTCTTTGTCGTAAATGTTCGAACATGTTAAAGAGCAGTTGGTTTGCTGCGTCTTAAACAACTTGTTTGGTGGGCAAATTTTACCTGTTAATTTTTGATTAAAATTTTACTATTTCAAACACCAATAAAAACATCTTTTGATTAGGCCATATTTAGACCTATCTGGATACCTTGTGCTGCCAGAATTCAACGCCTAGACACTGTTGGTATTGGTCGGTGACACATCCCCTAAATCAACATGTCGGTTTGCAAGCCTTGGTGGCACTGAAGGAACCTGCCAGTCCCCTTCCCAGATGTGTTGCGTCTCTGGTATGAAATCCGGGAGGCACTGATTGGTCCAAAGGAAAGGCTTGCCTGACTTTCGATATTAAAAGTTTTTTTTTAAGCGGCAACTAGTCATGAAAGAACCAAATAAAAAAAAAATGTCCAATACAAACAAGTAAGTAAAGACACAAATAGGTCACATTTGAAAGTTACAGTGGTTTGTGGTGCCATGTCTGAAATTGACTGTGGAACATGCAAAAAAAATCATTACTGACAGTGCGGCACCAGACTCTCTTTTTTTTGGGGGGGGGGCAGGGGTAGAGTAAATTTTTTTGGGAAAAAGGAAAATTATTGGGGGGGGGCGGGGGGATCCAAAATTGAGATTTGAGACTTTTAACCAATTTCGACCCAAAATTACAGATATTTGCAAAAAAACAGGGGAATACAAAAACAGCAACTGAGAGTTTGGGCAAATCAGTTTTTCTTTAAAACCTAATGGCGGAAGGAAAGGGAGGAAATTAAAAACACAAACAAACAATGAAAAACACCAATTGACTAATTGGCTAATTTTGAATTTTAATATATACATGTCGCCAGTGGAAAATTATAAGCACTCACTTCTCCAGTCCTTACCTGATCTACAGCAGACTCAAATTTCCTGGCTAAATCAGCAACAAATTGACTGCATTAGGTGTGGAAAGAGTGCTTGGTAGGCCTCTCCGTCCAGAGGTGGCTAGACAGATCTACATCATGTACCCCTAGCTACAATAAACAAAACTTAGAGTATTCACTGCAGGCCATATTGCAAGTCAAGTCAATAAGCCATGCATTGTATGGCAAAATATAAACCTTTTTAGGGAGTAAATAACATTCGCAACCAGGGGCATACACAGGATTTTTTTTTTTTTTTTTTGGGGGGGGGGTGCGGGAATTTGAAAAAGTGGACCTAACCCCCTGTGGATTTGAAATGCGTACATTTTTTGGGACTTTTTGACATTCATCAGCAAAAAGGGATTATCAAAATATTTAGCAAAAAAGTGGACCCCCCACATGAAAACAAGAGACATTCTCATTCAATAGTTATTCCCAATATTGATTGGGATTGAGAAACATTACATACACCTTGACATCTTCATTTTTTCGCATATCAACCAATAACATAGGAAAATTCTGAAACTATGTGCACCACAATTTCCAATTTCCTTGGATTTTCATTAATATTGAGCATAAAAAATCTAATAAGGATTGTATTTGGATTATTAGTGGTATCATGTCTATGTGATTCTAGTTCAAGCTGGACTCGTATTATTGATTAGGAAGAATGAGACAGTAAACAAATGAATCTGGTATCCACACTGGTAATGTGGAGATGTGTACAGTGGTTTCAATACACTTTTCCGTCTGTTATAATCGGTGGTGAGGGTTTCTATAGAGTATAGACCTTCAAGATAGGTGCAATACTTCTTTTTTGCAAAACTTTCATCAGGTTTGACCAGGGGAGGAAAATGTTCACAAAGATTATTAGGAG